>CAUYPK010088265.1:0-107966 GCA_963574355.1 Loris lydekkerianus | reverse complement strand
CCAGCTCCTGGGCTTAAGCGATTCTCTTGCCTCAGCCTCCCAAGTAGCTGGGACTACAGGCGCCCGCCACAACGCCCGGCTATTTTTTTGTTGCAGTTTGGCCGGGGCTGGGTTTGAACCCGCCACCCTCGGCATATGGGGCCGGCGCCCTACTCACTGAGCCACAGGCGCCGCCCTTTAATATGTTTTTATAGAAACTTTCTCAAATGGCTTTTCTGTATCTTGTAGTTCGAGAGAAACACAAGAGAAGCTGAAGTTTATTTAGTGCTATCTTGACAGTGCAATTCATCCACAAAAGCACTATCGATAAAAATAAATAAGACCGACATCTACAGTTAAGAACATTCTTTCTCAATGTATTTTATCACTTAAAATTAATTCATTTAAGAGATTAAAAATCAACTATTAAGACTTGTGTCCAAACTAAATGTTTAATTGAAATAATTACAAGTAGATAAGCATTTAACCCCCACCCCAAAATTCATATAACAAAAACTGCAAGGCCGGTTGCAAGGTTCAACTTGTTAAATTACATACTCCTCTTAAGTGGCTAATATCAGTTTCTGAGAAGTAACTAACTCTTTTGCCTTCTCTGTGGCACATACTGTAATAAAGTGCTTAATCTGTCTTATTTACCTGCACATACAACAAAGATAAGTCAGTTACTCCATTTCCCAGCCTCCCTTGTAGGTAGAGATACCATGTGACAAAACTCAGCCAATGAGATATAAGCTTACGTGGTTTGGCTCCACCCCTTCCTGCTTTTTCTTCCTTCCTGTATCAGCCATTGTGAATTCATGAGGCAACAGGCTTAAGGATAGGACTAAGAAATAGTCCTATCCTTAAGCAGAGCTGTTGATTCTGACACTGCTGAGCCTCTGAACAACTTCAAAGCTGCTGCTTCTTTTTTTTTTTTAAATTGATGTATTATCAAATCATAGCTGTGTACATTATTTGCAATCATGGGACACCATACACTGGTTTCATATACTACTTAACATATTTTCATCACACTGGTTAACACAGCCTTCCTGGCATTTTCTTAGTTATTGCTTAAGACATTTACATTCTACGTTCAGTAAGTTTCACATGTACCCTTGTAAGATGCACCGCAGGTGTAATCCCACCAATCACCCTCCCTCTACCCATCCTCCCCTCCCTTTCCCCTTCTTAACAAACCAGCAAACCTCTCCTGAGACTGTGTGTTTTGAGGACTCATTAGTTCTCTCTGGATTGCTCTTTAGCATATGTGAATTCTCAGACTGTGTTCTCGAGTCATTTATTTAAAGGGTGCGTTTGTCACCTGCACCCTGCACTAGAGATTGCTACATGACTCCCAAGATCCACCTTCCTCTTTTATGTGTAATGGAATCCTGACTCTTAGCTGGGCATTGGGCCATTCAGGGAAAAGTTGATATTCTCAGCCCCTCTTGCATCCAGATGAATCCACATGCCAATGTTCTATTCAGTTGAATTTGAGAGGAAGTGATATGTGCAACATCGGAGCCTGTCCTTTCAGATAGAGGGGCTCATCTATTCTCCACTCTGTCTCCATCCTGCTGCCCTCATCCAACCTTTATTCAGCAGCACTGTCCTGAGGCAGGGCCGGTAGCATGACGGCAATGGTTAAGTCCAAGGACATGGTATCAAACTTTTCTTTCTCCTTGCTTTGTATATGGTCAATATGGGGAATTTTAGCCCCTATGAAAACATTTTCATAATCATATTGAGATCTTTTTCTATGTGTGGGCATGTGTATTTGCTCTCAAGAGGTGCCCTGAATATTCTATCTAGGTCTGGCCTTAGATATCACTGTATTCTATTTCCTAGTTATTAGCAACTTGAGGAGGCATCAGGGCAGACTAGGTAAAGGATATCTGTCTGTGATTGTTTCCCTTGCCCACAGATAAAGTGATTTCCCAAGGCAGGGATTATTAATTTCACACTCTGGCTCTAGAAGACAAGCAAAATATGCTTGCTGAACTGATCATGCTTCAGGAACACTTTAGGTATTGGGCCAAAAGATATGTCCCTCCCCCCAAAACCTTAACCTTGCTGAATGGCAACCTAATCACATCTTCAAGATGACTTTTTTTTTGTATTTTGACTTCTTTCTTCTTTAAAAGAAAAAGACAGAGGAATAACTAGAAGGCAATCAACATAATCTAAGGATACCGAGAATCTGCAACTGAGTCTCACAGGCCCTCTCACTGCCTACTGGGAGCTGCCCCCACCTCCTCCCCGCTTCCCTCTCCACATGGTGGCCTTCGTGCAGCCACAGTTCACATCACAACCAGACGGGACCTTCAGTCAGAGCAGACAGTTGGGCCATTCCTCTGCTAAAGATGCTTCCCACAGCCTAGTCTCAGTGATCTTGTGCATAAGGTCCAGCCCCTTCATAATGTGATCCTGGCTTCTCTATAACCCATGTCCACCCAGGGCTCTACCTCCCAGCACTCGCCACTCTCCCTGGCATTTCTGCTTTGGTGAGACACCTCCTCCTCCCCTGTGTCTATTATGTGGTAAACACCTAATTAAGCTATAAAACAGGAACTCAAGAATTACCTCCTTGGGAAAGCCTTCTCTCATCCTTCCACACTACCCTCCTTTAGGCTTCTGTAGTGTACTGGGCTTACTCAGGCAGGGTATTGTCTAATCTCTATTTAGTTATTACCTTTACTCCTCCACTAGCCTTGAACTCCGTGAGGGCAGGAGGCATGGCTCTCATTCCTGAAATCCCACGTACCAAATAGTGAGGGTTCTATTGTGCTTCTTAAATGTGGATGCCTCCCTAGTGCTCCATGAAGGCCTTGGTAATGATGGGCCTGTTTTTGATCACCTATATCCTAGCAGCCTTTTTTTATTGTTTGGGATTCATTGAGGGTACAAAGAATTAGGTTATACTGATTGCATTTGTTAGATAAAGTCCTTCTTATACTTGTGTCCCACCCCTAAGACATCCTAGCAGCCTTTAACCTAGTTTTTTTTTCTTCTGGTTGTATATGAGGAAAGTCATAAATAAGAGATATCATGAACTTAGGTCTTTCTGCATCCAAAGACCAAGTTGCTTTTCACTGTACTAGTATAATTGCTTCTTGGTTCTGCCTTCAAGAACTATGCAGTTAGGTACAGTAAAAATGAGCAAACTTAATCTCTCCTTCATTGATTTGTTATACAATTTGGGGAGCCCTTCTAACCAAAATTTCTCATTGAGAGAATACTATTTTCTAACCACATCAAAGCAGTGTTGTCATGAGGAAATCTTCATTCAAGGATCTCAAGCCTTCTGAGATGACATAAATGTTAACTGTTAGCAATATGGTGAGAGTTATTTAAATATGGAACATTATTTTGTTGAGTACTACAAATGGAGTGCTTTCTTATAAAGTGAGAATATAAAATATACCATTGGCCCCTCTAATAATTCACATCCGCTGATTTATTCAGACAATGAAGACTAGGGCTTTTTGTTTAATTTTTGTTTTTAAGTATCAGAACTGTTGCTGGTTGTACGATCCACACTAATAAGCAGTCTGAGGTAGGTGCACATCGCAGAATACAGAGGGGTTTGTTTTAGAGGAAGATGTCTATTAAGCAAAAAAGAAATTAAACTCAGCTTGGGTAATTAATCTAATCTCTACCTATCTCTACAGTTTTAAACTAGAAATAGGAACTGAAGGTCAATGTTGTAAGTAAAAACAATCTTTAACTCCATTTAAAATTCCTGCTCTGAGAGACATGTTTAAATATATTTTGAAGAAATGGGTTGTAAGCTCAATCTCTCCTTTTCCTACCGGGTATTTTAGCGGAAAACCTCCCTGCCATGCACACCTCTGTCTGAATGCTTATGAAAACTGGCTTTGGATCTGAAAATCAAGGCCATGCTTTTCAAAGAAGGTGGCCTAACAGCATGTTCTAGAGTTCTGAGAATTGGAGTCAATCATTCATTTGTGAACAGAGACTTTCTGCAAGTCACCATATACCAGTCTCCAGGGACACGGGGAAAGCCCCTGCCCTCGGGAAGCTTGTGTTCTTGGGGGAGGGGGGGAGAGAGACAGACAATGAGCTGATACATGAACATACACTATGTCACCTTGTGATTGTGCTGAGTGACACGGCAAGGGGAGGGGTGGAGAGGAGCCAGCGGGCTATGCTATTTCAGATTTGGTGGTCAGGGAATGGCTCTGTGATCCATGAGGATGGAAGCCAGGTGGACACTGCCAAGAGGAAGAGCATTCGAGACAGAGGGCACGGCAAAGGCAAGTTCAGAGGGATGCTTGGCACAGGCAGGGAGAGGGTGGTCTCAGCTGAGTGAAAGGAAGAAAGGCATGGAGGACATGAGGTCAGCAAGGTAGCTGGAGCCAGGTCTGATGGGCCTTGAGGACCACAGCAAGGACTGGGCTTTACTCTGAGTGCAATGGCAGAGGCTGAGTCTCTGAATTCGGGCAAGGCAGGGGAGGGTCTACACCTGCTTTTCCATTCAGGCTGCTTCCCTTTCCATGACCTCAGTCAACATCAGCACCATCCTTGTCACTCCATGACACCCCTTGTGTCAGAGTAGGGTACTTCCTTGGTAAGCAGACCTCTCAATTCCTGCTGCCTCCTGCTCTAAAAGAGGGGAGACGATCAAGGAGGTTTGGAAGAGACAAAGAAATTCACAAACCAGGGAAGAGACACATTCTGAGAACCGCAGCATCTCCACCCCATCTAGCCTGTAATTCCTCATTCCCATGGTGAACCAGTCACTTTACACTCTAGTTCAGTCACCTTAGGTGTGTCCCTGAATATACTGAGAGTCAAGAAAGGTAAAAAGCTCTGGCAAGAAAACTCAAAATGTCCTGTAAAAGTCTCCTACTAACAAGATTACAATGATGATGAGGCAGGATAACAACGTGCGCCTGCCCGTCTGCCAGATGCTACGGTTTCTGCATACCCAAACACACTCATCCTCACCTTCAGCCTATGAGGTAGGCACTGTGATTTTTCTCATGTTGTAGTTGAGGAAACTGAGGCACAGAGCAGTAAGGTTCCTTGCTCAAGGTCACACAAGCTCAAGGTCAATAAGTGGCCTAGTGGCCTCATAGAGAATTCTAAGCAGGATATCTGCTTTTGCTTTATTTTCACATGACCTATGTCAGCAAAGGAAGCCTTTCCAGAGGTCAAAATAGCATTGTCCCTTTGGGAAAATGGAAATGTGCAGAATAAAGGCCAGCGCTGCACGGGCTTTTGTGCCCAATGGGACTGTTCATCTCTCTATCTGCAGAGCCTTTGACTACGAAAGGCTCTCAATATATAATTGATGAAAGAATAAATGAAGGAATGAATGAACAAAAGTGCTTTGTCTGGTGCCTGATGAACAGGACGCGATCAATACATTGCTGCTATTTTTAAGTTTTCTCACTGCTTAAGTATCTTGTTCTAGGAAAGGTAGCCTCAGATGCTTTTCTTAGCCAATACCCAAAGGCACTGTGAGGGTCACAGAAGATAATATTGATTCTATTTCATGCACCATTGATGCAGGCTCCAATAATACACCAAGAAAAGAAAATTCCAGTCTGCATATTCACCTTATACGCACCTTATAGCTGCATGGTTTTGTTCACCTTGGAGGTTACTTGTGAAAAAGCTGAGTTTTGTATAATTTAGAAAGCACTGTTCAAAAATAAAATACCATTATTATTGCTCCTACCACCTCTACTCCACCATTCTTCACAGATCATGCCTCACCAAGTCAGTGGCAAATGATCATTAGCAAAGAAGTGCAGAGGAGCTGTCAGAGCAGGTGTATCAGGCTCATGGGGAGCCCCTGTGTCTTCTGGCAATTTTTTCCCCAACTAGATGGCATAATTAAATTTCGAAGTAATTCCTAAAGCAAAACTCAAAAGAGATGCTATGCCTACAATGGCTACATTAGATTCATTGAGAAAAGCTAAAGTGATCTCAACTAGTGATTTATGTAAAAGTAGTATGCCACCATCTCATATAAGAAATATAAGACCAAACTGTGTTCTAAACACCAGAGGAAATTTTAAATATGAGTTCAATGTTTTATCCTCCAAGATTTACACCCCACCAATTGATTAATGTCTTATTAATTAATCCTCAGGGATATTTCAGTAGTGGAAAGAGCATTTTGAGTTCCACCTCTCCCAATTAATAGCTGTGTGATCTTGTGTAAAAAGGTAATTTTTCTGAATATCAGGAAGCTTTTTATAACGGGACACATAAACAGCTGCCTTGGGCTATGGTGGGAATTACACAGAGACCTGTTGTGTGCCATATGTCTCGTACGTAGATGTAGTTAGCGAATGGGAAGAATGGAATTTTTAAAATTTTCCATCTTGATAACGTATAATATTGATCAACAAAGATAAATGTCTCTGGGGTTTACATTTATCATCACATGGGATGGTTTACTACTCAACTTGGTAAATGGTCCCTTGAGGTTAAATAGGGGAACAACAGAAACGCTGCTCATACCTTCCTATAGAATCACCAGAGATGGGGGTAGAAAATCTTATAACTAAGAAGCAGACTCTTCTATTGTTGGCATAAATAGAATATTAAGAAGGGTGCTGTTTAGGGAGATGAAAGTTGGCCCAGAGTTCAATTTAACACAAGCATAGATTTCTTAAAGCCATCTTTCTGGAAGCTAAAGGGTTGAGACCTTCTAAAAAAACTCTTTAAAAAATGTTCATAGCTCTGAGTTGGTATATGTGTAATAGATTCTTGTGAGAGTAATTGCTGGGCTACTAGGCTGTCAGGATGTAAACATTCCTTTGGCATATAACAATAAAAACAAAAGACAGTAAGTTTCTTAGAGTTTTTTCCCCACCAGGGAATTTTTAAACAAGCATTTAGGCTTCTGCTCAACTTTTTGGCCAGGACTCATTTGGGGGCTTTTAATCTCTCTCTCTCTCTCTCTCTCTCTTTTTTTTTTTTGCAGTTTTTGGCCAGGGCTGGGTTTGAACCCACCACCTCTGGCATATGGGACCAGCGCCCTGCTCCTTTGAACCACAGGCACCATCTGGCTTTTAATATCTTGACGTGGTTAAGAGCATGTAGTTTCTAATAGCTAGTTAGATAAATGATTGTAGAACAGGTACAGGATGGAGGAAAATCTTTCATGGTCATAGAGAGTAAAAAGTAAAAGAAATGTATAATATATATGTGTACAAATTTGCCTGTGTACACAAACCAGACATGTAGTACACACACACACACACACACCACACACACACACGCTTTCCTCAGATACACTTACTCACAAAGGGAACATGAAACCATATATATGGAATATCTTCCAGACAAGGTTTAATTGGTAGACATTTTATTTTCAAATAATTTCAAGATAAATTCTCCATTCTACATAGAGTAGGGAAGATATAACTTTGTATCTGCTTGAAATCTCCATTTAAAATTCTCTTTCCAAGTGTTTTAAAAATTATATTTTGGAATAAGCTTAGATTTAGTCCTCTTACATAAATAAATTTGTCTCCTTACACAAAGAAATTCTAGGTCAGGTGTGGCCAGAAAGTTTATGACCTAGTTGGAAGGCTGGGCTCTGTACCACAAAGTTGCAATGTCTGTTAAGCTTATTAAGCTTAATACCCAAACAGGTAGGAGATGATAAATGGTTCGAGAAGCATTTTCTTTCTTACCTATCAAATTCTAAGCTTCATCAGAAAATATTAAAACAGGTCCCTATAAATTACGCATACTTGTACTCAAACAGAATCACTAAGGGTGCAAAGGGTACTCTGAATTTTACATTAAAATCTGTTTCTCTAGAAGAACAGTTTTAATGAAGATGTTGTTTTTGGTCTTACTTTTTAATAAATTTGACACTCAGGTTAGAGGCAGCATGTCTCAGTGTATCGGCTACTTCCCAATACTCGAAATACTTTTTAAACAGATAAACAAGTTTTGAGTTTACTTCTCACTCAGCATTGCTGTCACTAGCTGAATACAGCCTCCCACGTCTTTCCCTGAAGTGATGGGGGCTCAGAAATTGGCTTCTTCACGTTCTCAGGGAGCGCCCATCACTTCCCACTGTCTGAAAGATGTTTGCTACTTTCTCCAGAGGCTACAAAATCCTCAGTATTGCACATTTAAGAACGGCAAGTTGCTTAAAGTACTTTTTTAGAAATAATTTTAACGTGGTTTTGCATTAATTCATTTCTTTTCAAAATGGCCTTAATTCTAGTCCATGATATTAAGACTTGGCTAGAGGGTTAGACCCTGTTAGATACCTGCCACCTCTCCTCTCCCCTTTCTCCCCTCCCCCACATTCTTTTGGTTTTCATAAACTAAAGGTGGTCTGGAAATGTGTAACAAAATATTAGTTACTGTTATAGTTACTGAAAAGAGAATGAACATTTCAGTTAACGTAATATTTTGGTCGCTCGAACTTGGTTACTATGAATACCTCTACAGAGTTTTTAATTTCTGAAAATTAAAATCATCTATCTCTCAAACTCTTCTAAGTCACTGAGTAAGCACAATAGATTTTCAAGGTTCTGAAAAAGCTTTAGGGTTGTACAGAGCCACAGGGTTATGGTGGCACCCAGATCCTTAGCTCAGCCTTGGAAAATACTTAAGAAATGGCATGAAAGTCAACCAGCTTTCTGACCCAGAAGTTTCTCTTCCAACACAATTCCCAGTACCAAATACCCATGTGTTCATTTTGTCACTTGTCTCCCCTCAAGCACACTACAAGGTGTATCACAGCAACTCTGCCTCCTCTTTCTCCTCCTACCACTCTGACCAAACAAAACAAGGAATCTGGAATTTCCAGTGGTTCCAATGACAGAGATTTCATGGTACTCAGGAGCCATGATGTGCTGGCCTTTTATAAGTCACACAACAGTATGACACAAATCAACTGTGAGTCAGTCCCAGGTACTAACATGTGAGCAGGGAAATAAACTGCACACAGCAGTGGCAATTTTTTCTCAGCCGATTTTCATGTGTCTAGAAAGGTTGAGAGACTTGTCTAAGGTCACATGGATTGGGGAGGATATTGGGAAATTCTGACAAGCACAGGAGAGAAAGTAGAACTTAAGGGTGACCTTAAAAAGGACCTGGCCTTCCAGAAGAGGAAAGATCTGGCCGATGGCAACCCTTAGATTCCAGGTATATGAGGAAATACTCTGTGGAAAACAAACTTCTATTTATATTTCTCCCTTCTCCCAAGTAGCCATTGGGCCTATAATGTAGCAGGGAAGAATTAGGTTAAATACAATTTTCAGAAAAGGACCATTCTTAACAAAATGAGTTATAGCATGGGACAGTGACAGTCTCAGCAGGTACCTAAATAAATGAATGATTGATTACAACAGGCTAAGTGAGGGAGGCTGGATAAGAAGAGGTAAGACGGCCCCTCTTTCTACCTACTTGTCCCATTATGTGGAATAATTTTCTTTCAAATTTATGCATGGCTCTCTGACTTCATTTAGATCTCTGAATGACATTGGAACAATGATATCTAATAAACTATCACCTCCCCGGAGATGACAGTGACTATTCTTTCCCAACAACATTTCATCCCACCCCCCACCCCCGCTTTATTCTTCTTTTCAGCCCTCGTCACTACCTGAAATCACTGTGTACATTTGTTTTTACTAGCCCATTGTCTGACTCCCATTACAGTGTATGCTTCATGTGGGCAGTGGACTCTGTCTTGTCCAATTCCTAGAGGCTAGAGCATAGCCTGATAAATAGTAAGTGCTCCACACATGCTTTTGAATGAATGAACAAATCTTTCAAGCTCCAAGGGTCTTTGAAAACTTCTTTGCTTCTTACAAGACTTGTCATGATTCCTGCAGAAGGGAGCTTTGTTGAGTCTTCTGTCACCCATATGGACGCCCACAGAGATAAGATTGGACCTGGGAAATGAGTCAAGCACCCTGCAACACAGAGAGGAGGTACCCACCCCTTCCTCTGTGCAGGAAGCCCCAGGTCTGGATGTCCCGGCAGAAGAAGAGGCACTCTGCTCCAGGCAGATTCTGCAGCTCCAAGAAGTCTACCCACTGCTGCTAGCAGCACAGAAAAGCATTCACCGCTGGCTCAGAATCAGGGGTAGGACCTACAGTGTGATGAACTGTTCAAGAGTGTTGGGTATGTTTCAACCTTCTTTCTGACAGCTCAGAGATACTGCTTCTAAGACTGCATCTATTAGTTTGGGGAATAAGGACCAAAGTCTTTAAGCAGAGGTTACACCAGACAATTCTTGGGAGATCTCACCTGTACCTGCCTGTGGCTAGAAGAGACTTGACACTGGCTGTCTATGACGCCCGGGCTCCATTCAGACTAGCCATGGTAAAGGTTCTGGGCGTGGGGCCTGGGCATCACCAATATTTTAAAGAACTCTCCAGGGTATGCCAATGTACAATCAGGTTTAAGAACCATGGCACTAAAGTGAAATATAAATTTCATTACCCATTTTTGGATCTCTTTCATGTTCCCAAAGGTTTGGCTCCTTGTGGAGTGGGAAGACTATTTTCAGAAATATGAGAATCCTGGAGAAAAATCACCCTTTCACATTCACACATGCACAAACTCTGCGATTCATCCTGTGATTTTCCTTCTTTGGAGGGCTTCAGATTTCTAGATCTTTCTGATGACTCTCGTGTTACAAAACAGACAGCTAAGCTCATACCACCACCAGCGGAATTTCTATAGAAAGACCAACAGGCCAGGCTCCATTTGTCTATTTGCCTCCTCCTTTTAGTACTATAGCTATAGTCTAGAAGCTTCAACAAAATTTATGAAACTGGCATCTGAAGGGCTCCTGATGAAACCATGTGAGACCCACCACCCTGGAGGATGAGGCTTCCAACCTCATTCTGAGGAACTGGATTTGGATATGTCTCCACCCCTTTTAAATAAACTACAGTGCTCGGGCAGGGGCCTTGCTGGTTGCTTCTCCCAGAGGTGGCATCCTCCCCACAGGGCTACCTATCGAAAGAGCAGGACTGTTAAAAAAAAAAAAAAATTAAAATAAGTAAACAAAGAAGAAGCCTGAGATCAAGCAAGCTGGCTGCAGGCAGGTGAGACACAACCACACGCCTGCCTCTTCTCTGACAGCAAATCTTAAAGACTTGGAAGAAAGGAACCCCTGGCTCCACTGTTCATCCATTATTAGCAATTAATGAAAAATAAGAACATCCTTGGGGAAACTTCATTTAATGCCCAGAGTTTTACATTTGAATCTCACTTCATGATAATAATGATCAGTTTCAAACACAGAGCATTTAAGTTTTTGTAACACATCTCTTTGGCCCCCCTTCATTTGTTCATTTTCTCTCATTTTAATAAGCACAAAGTAGATTTTTTGATTAATAATAATGTCACCACTTTACATTAAATGATTTAATGTCTGAAATGGAAGGCCATGGCTTCTATGTGGCTAGTGTGTGTGCGTGGGTGAGTGTGTGTTTGTGCATGTGTGTTTGTGTGTGTGACACTTGCTGGGTCCTGGACTACCACTGTAAACTCAGAGGGAGTTAGGACAGTCCAATAAACTGGCAAAAGTAACTTAGCACATTCAGAGAACGTCTAAAAAGATGGTAAGGATGATGACGGTAAGAGTTAACATTTACCAAGCACTAAATATGAGATGTGAGTCAGCCACTGTGTTAATTATTTCACATGTATAATTCTCTTTAATCCCACTAGACCAGGGTCCTCAAACTGCGGCCCGCGGGCCACATGAGGCGGTGTGATTGTATTTGTTCCTGTTTTTTTTTTTTTTTTCTTACTTCAAAATAAGATATGTGCAGTGTGCATAGGAATTTGTTCATAGTTTTGTGTGTTTTTTTTAAACTATAGTCCGGTTCTCCCATGGTCTGAGGGACAGTGAACTTGCCCCCTGTTTAAAAAGTTTGAAGACACCTGCACTAGACCAATAAAGTAGGAATTAGTATTATCCCCACATTACACATGAGAAAACTAAGGCCTAGAAAGACTAGGTAGTTTATCCAAAAGAAACAAATCCATCAGGATTCAGAGCTATTAGCACTAAGAACATATAACATAACTTTCAGGGGGAGTCCCCCTCCCCAGATCCTATAAATTGAGGAGGGACAGCATCAGCGGCTCATATCCTGGCCCTGACTCCCCTCCCCTCCCTGTCCCCTCTGCTCTCTCACAGAGAAGCTACTGCAATGGAAAGGGTTGACTCACTCGACTGCAGAATGGTATGCCTTCCTTCCTGCTTATAAAATCTTCCCATCTTTAAGTACCATTTTTTCCACAAAGCCATCCCAAATACTCAAATATAACCATCTGTAAGAATTTTGTGTCCCCTTGATAATACAGAACATTCCCTGTCTTTAAGAAATCTTGGGCAAGTGGCTGTTTTTAAGCCAATGACATTGATACATATATCATGAAGCACATTTTAAACCCCTTCCTATAGAAGCACAATGTCTGGCACATCGCAGATTTTTAATACATCTTTTATCCCTATTTCTTAAACCACAAAAGTTTAGACTATATAATGCTGTGACATTCTTGGGGTCAGTGTGTAAACAGCAGAGAACGATTAAGGATGATAGAGAACTGTGCAGTTCTACTCTCCACACAGGGAATTCTGTGCCGATGGCAGCTGGAAGATGTCTCTCTACTCAGTTACCCACACTGGACTTTACGATGGCTTTAAACCACAGGGGCTGCTTTGAGGATGGCTCTCTTCTGGGAGTGCTTTTGAAAGGACCGTGGGTCTCTGTGGGCATGTTTCCATTCTAGATGCAGCCATAGGCAGTACCGAACCTTTCTATTCTTATTTTACAAACCTTTCTATGACAGGTGGAAGACACTTCCACAGTGCTGGCATAAGAATTAGTAAATACAGGGCCACATACTTACAATAACGCAAGAATAAGAGACCAGAGTATTGAATCCAAGTCGAAAGATTGTTGAAAGCTATGATCTTGAATGACATAGCTGTGTGTTATGCTAGTAGCACATAAATCCCCACCTGTGAGCCACCTGGGTGTCACCTGGACACCCAGCAATAAAGAATTCAGGGTCTTCCTTTAAGAAAAGAGTAAGGCATGGATGGTAAATAATGATGGAACATAATCCCCCTTTAATTCCTCCTACCACACGATGAACAACTGTCCTTTCGGGTATGTGTATGAACTGTTTAAATAAGAAAGCTTCTTTTATTAAATTGAGGGAAGAAATAAACATTCCCATTTTACAAGTACAGGATCTTTTTCACCGTTGGAAACCAAATGGAAAAAGAAGAGAGGATGAGTATCATCGGAGGACAATTACCTGTGACAATTCAACAAATGCTGCAGGCAACCTGTGAGGACCAGTATGTGTAATATGTCTTAAGACGCAAAATTTATTTATGCCTGAACTTTCTGTATGGACCACTGTACAAGGAAAATGACTTGCTTCCTTTGCCTGACAAAGAAAATTTGGGCATCTGCTCACCAACTTCAATTTCCAGAGGGCTGGAGATTGAAACTGCCATCTGTAGAGAAGCTTTTGTGCAATTGGAGGACCACATCACAGGATATTTAAGTGACATGCCAGGAGGAGGTTATTGTCTCACTGTCTGAGTGTCCTGGATGCGGTGTTTATTATGTGTGCTTTCTTCATTTAATTATTGATTCAATACCCCAGTCGACATTAAGGGCTGGCAAATTCTCCTATGGACAAACATAAGAGAATATAAAAACATGCCTACAGGGAAAGAACTGAGCAGGGATCACCTAATAGAAAAGACAAGAGAAAACAGACAATGGCAGACCTCATCACATTCAAAAATGACATGCTGTCCCCTCTCCTAACTTATTCCATTTAATGAAGCCATGCACTCACCACACACATTTCTAGCGCAGACTGTGAACTGAAAACTATGAACTGAAGTCTTATTTTTTTATGCTAAAAAGGCTCTGTCAGGCAGCTTCAGTAACAGCAACAATGAAAATATGATTGCAGGTGCATACCTTAACCTCCTGATTGGTAAAGACCTCGACGTCCACCACACAGGCAACCAGAGTGGAAACATCACAGTCCATGCTAGGGGCTGGCATCCCCCCTTCTGAATTTTAATAGAGAGTTAGGCAACCTCAGAGTTGTGAGTGAAGGGAAGAGCCTCCAGGAGGATATTGCTGTGGCCAGGCCGGGTGCTGCCTTGCTCTGGGGACGGCTGGAGGCTGGGGCTCTGGAGCCCACACGCAGCCCTGGCGTCTGAGGCAGCACAGCAGAGTAACGAACGGCCCGGCTTGCTCATGGCAATGACATCACCACAAAGACTGACACAAGCTGAAGCTTTTTTTTTTTTTTTTTTTCTCCAAGCCTTTTATCTCTAGGCAGTGCAGTGGAGCAAATTGAACATGATTATGTGCTAAATCTGAACTCAGACTAAATCAATTCAGGCAGCGTTAGCTAGGAACTGAGTCATCCTTGTTGTTGCAGCCTAGTGCTTATGTTTGCAAAAAGCAGGGGGGTGGGGAGGAATCTGACACCAGAGGTTCTGCTTTGATGGTAGGGGGAGGTGTAATTCTGCAGACAAGCCTCCCGAGGTTAAGGTCTGACAATTTTCTGCCTCAAAGATGAGCAGGAAGTTGAGGCATATTGCAAATTGCCTGGCTTCTGTTAATTGCTCTGGGCCACTCGGAGCAGCCACACATGCGTCCTAACACATCCCGGGCATGGGCTGAATAGAAATCCATTCTTGAAGGGACTAAAGAGCTGGTCGTCAGTCATTCAGGCAGCATGGTAAGAGGAGATAATTAGAGGTCTGTGGAAATTCTATTTGAAGCACATAAGTGCAGACCAGTAAGTCTAACAGCACTATTCCAAGCTTGGGATTTCAGGCTGTCTCCAAGGTCATTCCAACCACAAGCAGTCTGTGGAAAGGAGTTACAGCAAATGTCTCATGCGGGGACAGATGGCAGGGTCTAATGGACAAACTCACTGATGCGGGTCATTGTCAGATCCTCGGGGCTCTACTTCGCCTGAGACTTTGAATGTGTCTCTTTTCCTGATCATGAATCCCTGAAGTACAGGGCCAGGACAATTCGCCTTTTCATCTTGTGCCTTTAGCAGAGTGCCTGACCCAAGAAGATGGTATTTGTTTAATGGATAAATCAACCAAATGGGAACAGCCTTCTTTTATGGTATAAGTGGAGCAAAGAAAAAATTCCAGATTGGTTTTTTGTTTTAACATTAGTTATTTGGGTCCCATTAAAACTCACTAACCTTGTAGCAGGATCTAGTCTGAGTAGGAGTTCCAGCGCATCTTCAGTGCTTCATAATTTATAATGGGTTGGCACTTTTCTGCTTTTCTAACCCATGCTTGGACGAAGCCTTCCAAATTTGCATGCAGATGAGAAAGGTGACATTTCAGAAGGGTAGAAGTTTTGTGGTTGGTTCTCATTGGATTATGTTGGAGCCCACAGATACAGATGTTTAGACTGATGAAATTGTGTGTGTGTGTGTGTGTGTGAGTGTGTGTGTGTATGCATGCACTTAAGTGGCGCTTACTATGTTGTCCAGGGCACTATGGGGAATATGAAGTCTTATATGCATACAATTCAATTAACACTTGCTGAGTGGTGGCTATGAGCAAAGATCTGAACCAGGATAAAATGATGAAAAAATAAACTTCACTATCTTAAAATCCAGAGGAGGAGATAAGACCAGGAGACAAACCCTTATCACAAGGCAGCTGTGATGGTGGCTGGAGAGGTACAGCCCTGTGCTCGGGGGGAGCACCAGAGAAAGAGCAATGAATGCCGATGCCACGTTAGAGCAGCAGACACGTTAGTGACAAGTCTTCACCAGAGGATGTTAGTTTATCTAGGAAGTAAAACTCTAACTCAAAATTGTAACATTGGCTGTTTTGTTTTCTTATGCAGCCTCAGTTTTCCCCTTTCGGATTGATTCTTCCCTAGAGATTCTTTCCTGCTACTCAAGCACCCACTACTTTTATTCATTCCTTCTTTAAAATATTTTTCAAGGACACAGCTCTCAGCTCATCTACATTAGTGTTAAATAACTATTAACTCTTATTATTATCCATTCCAGAGGAATCTATATTTTAATAGCAGACAGAATCTTAAGTTGAGCAAATAGTGTTTTTAGAGTAGAGGCATAAAAAGCAGATGGTTTGCAGGCAAAGGCTCTTTCCTGGGACTCTGGAATAAAATTATGAGGTTTTTAATAGATTGGTTCTACAAATTCCTTATACAATACAATTCAATTGTCTGTATGTTCATAATACAGTCATTTTCTAACAGGCTAGAGACCCTGGGGGGCTTCCCTGTTAAAACAGCAATCTGTTTCTCTAGAGAGAACATCCTCTTCGCAGCTGGGGGATGACTGGCAGCTTTGGGGGTGTGTAGAGTACGGAAGCACCCTGCTAATGGCTACACGGCCCTGTAAACACTGGCCTCTGACGGATCTCCCACTTCATCTCCTCCATTCTCACTTTTACTTTTCACGACTCAGTCCCGGGGTCATTTCTTACTTCAGGCCCTTTGTACCTGCTACTCCTCTGTCTGAAAATATCCAGATCTCTCATAGCGTGCTTATTCTTCTTATCTATTAATAGTCTCAATTTAGACAACATCTCCTTGGAGAAGTCCTCCCCAATCAGCTAAAATTAAACATGTGTGCACGTGCGCACAGACACAGAGTCAATCACTAGCCCGGCATCTCCGACTTAACTTCATTCCTAGCACTTACACTACCTGGAATTATTCTGTTCATTTATTTTTCTATTTCTCCATTGCTTGTCTACCTAACTAGAACTTTGTCACCATAAAAGCAGAGATGCTTGCCTGTTCCATTCCCTGCTATATTTCCAGGGGCCAGAAGACTTAGGAGTCACTCTGATAAATATCTGAGGATAAATGCATAAACACAGGAATGGATCTTAAAAGGCAAGCAGAGGGACTCAAACCAACGGAGGTGCTTCCTGACCTAGGAGTTACCGGGAGGTCCTTGTAGGGGGGTGTAAGAGCAGGCGAGTTTCGTGATAACCCCTGCTTGCTGGTAGCTGATTCCTGGCACAAGTCTGCTCAGGAGTGTCCTTTCCAGTGGAAGTATCCAGAAACTTGGGAATCATCCAAACCACCGCTTTTCCCCTGACTGACCACATTGAGGAAAAGAAGACAATAGGCACAGACCCCGTGGACTGGGGCCATTTCCCCTCCTCCCAGGCACTTCTCTAAAAGGATGGACAGCTGACCTGATGCACTCACCTCCACCTGGGCAGGGGGTGCTGCTCACCTCCCAATCTCAGAGGTGGCTGTGGCAGCAGTGGCCAAATCTGTTTTGCAAATGAGGACAGAAGTTCCCATTATAGCTCTGGGTTGTCAAAGGTTTGCTTCTTCTTTGTGTCCATCTGGATACTTAAGTTGGTTTTTAACATTTATTATAAAGAATTTCAGACCCATTTAGGAGTAGACAATGCAGTAATGAGCCTTCATGAACCCACTACCAAGGTGTGGTCTTGCCTCGTCCCTGATACTGGTGCTCAGAGTGTGGTCCCCAGACAAACAGCATCAGCATCACTTGGGAACTTATTAGAAACGCAGGTTCTTGGGCCCTACCCAAGACAGAATCTGACATCCTGAAGGTGAGGCCAGTATCTGTATTTGAATAAGCCCCCAGATGATTCTGATGCAAATTCAAATCTGAGAGCCACTGCTTCTTGTCTCCACCTGTTTCCATATTCATTCCAGAGTATTTTCAAGCAGATGCCTGATGTTACATTTCATCTATAAGTATTTCATGATATATCACCAAAAGACAAAGGGTTCCTCTTTTGAAATCACAAGATCTATCATCACATACCTCAAAAAGCACAAATAATTCCTTAGTAACACCAAGTATCCTGCCAGTGTTCGCCTTTTCCCCACTGTGCTGCGATGGCCGCTCATCTCCCATCCTTTCCCTACCTCCTAAGTCCCATCCTGGTGTCCCTTCTCTTTTCTTCTTTCCTCTTTAACAATTTCCTTATTTAAACTGGGATCCAAACTGCTGCCCCTCTCCTGTCTCCTTTAATCTATAGAGTTCTCCATTTCTTCTCTGTTCCTTCCTCACAGTTTGCTGTTGGTGACGAAACCATGTTACTTGTCCTATAGAATCTCTCCCGCTCTGGATGTCCTTGACGTACTCCCCATAGTGACATTTAACTGATTTCTCTGTCATCTGTAGGCTGTTGGTTATATCCAAAGACTTAAGAGATTGAGGTCTGGCGAGCCTTCTTCCCAGATGGCACCGTGGAGCTCTCGGTGTGGGTACCCGGGGTCTAAGCTGTCTGGCTGTTGTGATGTTAGTACCTTTTGTGCTCCATGCCTATGTGCGTTCATTCATTAGGAGTAGCAAAATGACGATGTTCCTTATTTATTTATACATGGAATAGTTCCATTAAGAGGAACTACATCCTATTTACCATTGAGTTACCTTGAACCAGAATTTTTGTAAGACAGACAAAATAACCCCTTGATTCTTTCTCCTTATTAATTAGTTTTTTTTTAAATGACTTGCAGCTCTATTATCCTTCAAGGAAGGTCCAAAGAACTCATGGATGAAACATATTTGGTGGGGTTTAATCTATTGTTTTATCTTAGTGATGCTCAAATTGCCTGTCTTTGGCTAGTGGTAATTTAATCAGGTTGGCTCTTGGGTCCTCTGACAATCTCTTGTCTTTGAGGGCTACCGCACCTTCTGGTATGACAAGATGTTCCAAGCTCATCTTGCTCATTTCCTGCCTTGAGAGTAGATAAGGAGTCAGGCATTTCTCCAAGAAACCCCAGTTCCATTGAGTATTTCAATGTATTTTAAGATCACAATCTATATGCTTAGAGGTGCTCTTTGTACTGAGTTGGGTGTTGATTATAAGTCTTTTCAGTGGACAGAGCTAGGAAACATAAATGTACTCTAAAGACAATATACATCGTGCGTTCTGACTGATCATTACAATTACAATTTAAGACTAAAGGGTTTTTGCAAAAATGCTTCCTTCTTACACCTGAATCCCCTTTCTTCTACACCAAATGTCTTGGTTCTTATTAACAACAAAGTCATTTGACATACTCCACACACACCACATGCACAACAATGTCAGAATCATAATATTAATGCTACCAGAAAAAGTTTAAGATTTCTTTCTAGTTCTTTTTGTCCTTATAGTATATCCTATAAAGCAGTTCTCAACCTTCCTAGACCCTTTAATACAGTTCTTCATGTTGTGGTGACCCCCAACCATAAAATTATTTTCGTTGCTACTTCATAACTGTAATTTTGCTACTGTTATGAGTCGCAATGTAAATATATGATATGCAGGAGACCCCAAAGGGGTCGCAACCCACAGGTTGAGAACCGCTGCTATAAAGGATAAACATATTCTTGCCTTATGGGCATATAGAATACTTTCTCTAGTATGCCAACTAGATACTAAATTAGCTTCCTTTGTTTCATTTTATTTTTGATTCTTAAGGATTGTTTTTTTCCTTTGTATTTCATTGTGTTATAATTACATAAAATATTATATTTCATGGTTTAAAACTCAAAATGACACATCTAAGAAGAAATCTAGCTGCTATTCCTGGGTCCTCCCCACTCCCTCTCCCTTTTCTTTGCCCTTATTGTTTCTCTTTTCTCTAATTAAAAAAATCCCAACAAGTATATGTGTATGTCATTTTTCTTCTCTTTTTTAGATAGATCACAGCCTACTTTGCACACTTTTCTCTGTGCTTTTATCACTAAATAATGTGACCCTGGATATTACTCCATCAGCAATATGTAGAAACAGTCCTTTCCTTAACACATTTGTTTAGTCTTCCACTATGTGAATTTACCAAATTTGGGGTCACTAGTCCCCCATTGTTGGAGATTTGGGTTGTTTCCAGTCATTTGCCATTAAGTAATGCAGCCAAGGGTAGACTGTGCTCATGCCTTTTCATATTTTGCCTCTGTCTCTTCAGAGCAGATCTTACAAGTGGATATGCTGGGTTAAAAGGCAAATGCACTTGTAATTTTGCCAGCTTTGGCCAAATTCTCCTTCACAGGAATTGTACCAATTTGATTTCCCACCAGCAACTTATGAAAAAGGTTGTTTTCCCACAGCATGTGTGGCAATGTACATTGGACACCTGCCCACCTGGTGGGTAAGATGTGGTTATCTCAGGGAAGCTCTGATACACATTTCTCTTTCTAGAGGCACGCACAAGGATATTCCCATATGTGAACCTATCCAGCATCGTCCCAAATCCACGCCTCCCTTATCTTTTTATCAGCTAATTTAGATTCTGTTTCTGCCACTAACAAGCAAAAAGTTCTAAACACATGCTACAGCCCTCAGTGAGCTTTTTAGCTTACATTACTCTTATTAAAATCAAGGTGGGGTATTTGTTTATACGGTTAAAAGGTGTTTGCCTTTCTTCTTCTACGATAACTCACTTTGGTCTGTTCATTCCCTGCCAAATACATTCTCACCATGGATTTTGTGCTTGGTGTTCCCTCTGTGGAGAACACTATTTCCCCCACCCTAGCAGGGCTCTCTCTTCCACAGCAGCCAGCTCAGATGTCCCTCCTCGAGAGGCTGCCCTGATCTGCCCACTCACTATCTCCATGGCTGCTTTATTTTTCTCCCAAGCACTTACCTCTAAATGATGCTACATTCTAATATTTATTGGCATGGCTGCCATGTCTCACCCCCATGGGACGCCAGCTGCACAAGGAAAGGGATCTTTTTTTAGTCCACTGCTGCATCCCCAAGTCCTCAGCACAGGGCCTGCCATGCAGCCAGAGTTCAGTGCTCATGTTAGATGAACAAATCAATGAATGAGTGAGACTCTTGGCTCTGAAAACTAGCTGACAATAAGTACTACTGAGAACATAGGAAGAAATAAGTCTACAGAGTAAGTCCCTATAAGAGAGCCAACTTGAGAAGGGAGGTCAAGGCCAAGGAAGGTGACTGGGTCACAGAACAATGGGGAAGGTGAAGTGGGGGGAAGCGAGGTCCATGAGAAGAGGGATGCTGAAAAAAGAGAAGGAAGGATGCACAATGCAATCTCCCTCCGCCCCATTCTTCAGAAGGTCCATGACAAGTGACAGCTGCAACACTCACAGGCAGACTCAGGGTGTGTCCTCATTCCACCACTGCCCAGTCAGCACCTACATCTGCGGAGACTCCACAGACATCCTACCCATAGCTGGTTCCTGAGCAGCACTCCTAAGAAGCCACTGTTATTTCTTCTTTGCCTTACTCTCCTCCCTAGGTCCAAGAGTCTACTCCCCGCCTTGATGCCTTCTGTAGGAAGACATATCTCCTCCTTTCCATCCTTGATATCGGAATGGGGTGGTCCATCCACTCCAGGCAGCACTATGCCTAAGAAGCTGACATACTTGAAAAATCGCAGTGAGGAAAAGAAATGGGGTGTTTGCTCAGCACCCCTGTCTCTGGGCACTGTGTTCTGGAGAGCTGTTCCTCTTCCTCCTCCCACACTGGATTCATCTAAAGGAGGCCATGACCAGGCCTGGCCAGTCAGACCTCTCACGGGGATTCTCCAAACCCAAACTGGGTCAAGAGCACCAGTCCCCTGTGGTGCCAGAAGGTGAGGACTGCTGTAGGCCATGGTTTTCACCCTTGCCTTTGAATGAAGCTAAATTCAGTCAGAAGCAGAAAGAAACAGAGGTAGATGGAGTGGAGAAAGGAAATTCTGGGCGCATCAAAATCTTCACTTTCAGTTTCTCTGAAGGCCAGTGGCACCCTGGCCTTCTCTGGGTCTCACATCCATTTGCTCAATCTAATTCAGATATTGTCTCTGTCACTAAAACAACAAAAATCTTAGCCAGTGCACATTCACAAATGACCTCTAATTAAATAAAGGGGAACAATAAAGTGTGACTTAGTCATCATGAACTAGATAGTAAGGTCACCAAATGGCTCATGGAATAGAAGGTCTCTCCTTTTCCCCATCAGTCTTGAGGTGAGGAACTGGCACCATCCCAAACCTCCCTCTTGAGGTAACAACAGGAGTTTCAGCAGAGATTTCTGCAAAGAAAGCTTTGGCACAGAATCTTCTTTCCATGTCCATCCCCTGTTATCTCACTAAACTCTCTTTTAGGTTG
Source organism: Loris lydekkerianus (assembly GCA_963574355.1). Taxonomy (NCBI): domain Eukaryota; kingdom Metazoa; phylum Chordata; class Mammalia; order Primates; family Lorisidae; genus Loris; species Loris lydekkerianus. The sequence continues at coordinate 85,856 of CAUYPK010088265.1, read as the reverse complement.
TGGAGCTATCACAATATTTTTTGGGCCCCCTGCTTTGAATATTTGCATTTTTGTGCTTCATCTACCTCTGTTAAGAATTTTATATTTATTATTTTATGGTGTCTCGGTTAAAACTTGGACTTTATCATCCGATCACACTGTCATTTCCTAAGGACTAACTTTGTGAATCATTCCACAAACATTCATATGCGTTCAGGTATTTAAACTTCACAGTAGGCTCCATTTACAAATGAAATAATTTGCCCAAAGTCAAATGGCTAGGCAGTGGTAGAACAAGATTAAATCCAAATGGCTTGTCTCCAAAGTATAAACTCTTAACTTCTCAACTTCTCAGCTATACAAACATTAACATTCTGGAGGACAGAATGTGAACACATCTGCACTTTGGAAAGAATTCCAGTGATGATGTGAAGGCTGGAATAGAAAGTAGCAAAGGTAGGAGGGAAAGAAATTGGCATCTCAAAGCAACTTCGGCAGGATAGAAATAAATTTGGCTGAATTTTTTTTTTTTTTTTTTTTTTTTTTTTTTGAGACAGAGTCTTACTCTGTCACCCTTGGTAGAATGCTGTAGCGTCATAGCTCACAGCAACCTCAAACTCTTGGGCTTAAGTGATTCTCTTGCCTAAGCCTCCCAAGTAGCTGGGACTACAGGTGCCCACCACAACACCCTGCTATTTTTTGTTGCAGTTTGGTTGGGCTGGGTTCGAACCCACCATCCTTGGTATATGGGACCGGCGCCCTACTCACTAAGCCACAGGTGCTGCCCTGGCTGAATTTTTTTTAATTGAATTCTCTAAGTAGCAATGAGTGATGCTGGCGACTCTGAAGAAATATAAAAGGGAACTCAGGGGCTAGACTGGAGGCTGTCAGAGACAGAAAGGATGGTGGTATGCAGGTAAGGTCTCAAAGTCTTATCTCCAAGGGGAAGGCCGTGCTATAGTAAGTTCCTTAAAGAGATTGTCAACTGTGTCAACATTGCACCCCCAGCTGATAGATGAGATGGACTCTCTATGGCTAAAATGAAACCCTCAAGAAAAAATTAAGTAGCCACAGCAGGAAAAAGGGTTGGTCACATTCCTGTGCACTGCTAACTACTTGAAGGTTTGTTAACTGCCACAGAGTATTCCTCCAGCAGCTAGGCAGAAAAGCTGTTCTAGACTCCCTGCCTCGAGGGTCCTGCCATAAGCACTGATTGGACAGGAGACCAGCCTTACAAATACTCTTTCTGATAAAAAGCTACAGACCCTATTCCAGTTCCAGCCCATATACAGAGACTGTGTGTAAAATTTCTTAAAGCTGCCTAGTTCACCTTTCCATATAAAGATCCAAATTCCATCTCATTTTAATGTTAAAACACTGCCCCAAGTGAACATGGCATGTAGTCACATATATGTTAATTCACTACCCATGTGCTACACTTTCTCAATGCATACTCATTGATGTTCCCAAACCTTGATGAATATACATATAAAACAAACACTCTTGGGAGGGGGTTTGCTGCTATTTTCTTCTTTTCTGTGGAACACGTGTTTATGGTTCCCCTGGATGTTGTGTTCCTCATTCCCTGACCTGTTACTCTGAAAATAAAGTTTTCTCCTTTTCCCCTCCTCCGTACATCACTTGGCCATTTTGTTAGTAAGATGAAAGGTCTCATCTACTGACAAAGTCAAAAAAGGCTTCAGTGAAAGCGAAGGCCATTAGATATTGATGCTGGGGAGAACTAAGGATGGATCAAGGTCTTAGCAGACTTAGGGGTTTGTTTAAAGACCAGGAAATAGCTCAGTAAGCTAGAATGGAAAGTCTGAGCAGAGCAATGATGAGTCATAATGAGATAGGAAGGGAGGGTCATGGCTACATAGATGAGTATTTTGAGTGTCAGGGCAAAGAGTGAGTATATTTCACTTAGTAAGGTATAGGATACAAAGGCTCATGAGAAGAACTCTAACAGTAGGTTGAACTAAAGTAGAGAAGAATTATAAGTGTTGGTGATTCCAAAATTCTTGCCAGAGATGATAAGGGGTTGGAATATGGATATACAATTTTAATAAAAGAAGTGGAATGGGTATGAGAAACACTACACACACAGAGTTTAAACTTTAGGATTTAACAATTAATTGGCTATCAAGGTAATGGCCTTGGAGAATGAAGTGATGAGAGCAGCAGGTTTGAGGGACCAAATAAAGCAGTGGTTCTCAACCTTCCTCATGCCACGGCCCTTTAATACAGTTTCTGTGAGTCGCGACCCATGGGTTGAAAATTGTTGAAATAAAGGGAAAGGGAGAGGTGGGAAGAAATGCTTGAAGGGGATTCTACAGTTCTAAGCCTAGGAATATTGTGGTAAATTTATCTGAAATAACTTAGTTACATAGGTAGCAAAAGTAAATTATGATCAGTTTTATACAACACAATGAGATACACATCTGCATCTGCTCAATCTTTAGCTATTAGCATTAATATTTATATTACCAAAAATATCAAAGAGGAGAAGGATGAAAGATTGAGAGACTTAGATTGTTATTTACAGTGATAATTGATAGTAGTCTTTATTTTATTTTTATTTTATTTCTTCTTTTTAGAGACAGAGTTTTCACTTTGTCACTCTTGGTAGAGTGCTGTGGCATCATAGCTCACAGCAACCTCCAACTCCTGGGCTTAGCCAATTCTCTTTCCTCAGCCTCTGGAGTAGCTGGGACTACAGGCGCCCGCCACAGTGCCCGGTTATTTTGTTGTTGTTGTTGCAGTTTGGCTGGGGCTGGGTTCAAACCTGCCACCCTTGGTATATGGGGCCGGCACCCTACTCACTGAGCCATAGGAGCTGCTCTTGATAATCGTCTTTATTGGTACTAATTAGGGAAGGAGATGATCATGATACTGCTATAATCAGCTCATCTAAACTATAGAAACATCCCTTTTCACCACACCCCTGCTCTCCTTCTCATGCTAAAACCTATAGCATGAGAAAAACAGTGCACATGCCTAAGAATAATTTCCCTTCTTTGCAGCTATTTTTACTCCATTTAAAATGCCCACACTGTAGTCTGAGGTGTAAATAAGTGGAATGATTTGATGAGTCTTACTCTGTATTTGAATTTAAAGAATTTTAAAGCACAAAAATATTTTTGGAAGAGCAAGTGTACCATTTTTAGACCTGATCATCTAATCTTCCCACCAAGCCTCTTCCTGTGCTCCTTGTTTTGACTGTAACAGCACCTTCCACCCCAGTCACCCTGCATCATGGCTTCAGTTAGTTTTGATTTCTTGTGTCGGTAGTCCATGGCTGGACTGAGGCTCAGAGCTGGTTGATTCAGAGGCTTGGTGAAGTTATCACAGGGCTCTATCTCTTTGGCTGTGTCTCCTGAAGGTCAGTGTCACACTAAATCTGATTCCCAGGATGGCTGCCAGTAGTGATCTCTGCCTTCATTTATTCCACACCTGAAACATTAAGGACACCTGTTCACTTCTGAACATGACTTGTGGTTGGGATTGGGAATGTGCTAATTGGATTTTGACCACTTGGACACTCTCCTAGAATGAAGAATGGCATTAGTTGTTTGTGAAGTCCATAGATTGCATGGGAATGGAAGGATATATAAGTAAAAAACTGGATTAGGAGGGGATGGATGCTGGGCAGGCACCCACCAAGGTCCACACTATTTCAATACCTATACTTGTCAGAGCTCATGGATGTAAATGACAGAAACTGTTTTTGGCTAACTAGCAAAAAAGTAACATATTGGGGACTATCAGATAGCTCTTACAGAATTAAGAAAGATAGCTCTTTCAAAATTACAGAATTTTGAAAAACAGCTTCAGAAAGTAGGTAGGAGCCAAGAAGGTCTAAAATGCCACAGACAACAGCCCAAGTGACGCTCCAGACAATAGTGTAGCTAGGACACCACTGCTGGAACTCCCTACTGCTGGCTCTTCACTCTTCCTTTGCTGCTATAAATGATGTCTAATTACCCCTGGGACTTTGCCTCATACTCCCTGGAGTGAAGGTTCTGGGTGTGATATTGAGTTGGTCAAGCCGTAGTCATGTGCCCCAACCCCAAATGCCAGGAGACCTGGTTAGGGAAATTTTAGTCTTCACGAACTCTTAGTGGCAAGTGGTAACTCCGCCATAGACATTTCCCCAATATACGAAGGATGCCGGGATGCCGGGCAGCTCAGAAATAACAAAGATCCAGGCTTCCCATTGCGAGAACCAGTTTCAATCGAATCACTCCCCTGACTCAAATATCTCCACTGTTTTTTTATTGTGGGTAGAATGAAGGCTTTCTTTGTACAGTGCTAAAGTTATTTAAAGGCTTTCTTTATACTGTGCTACTGACCTTTTCCTCCCAATGTTTTTTTTCCAACTACTCATCTTCACATATCCTATTCTCCAAATAAACTAAGCTTCTTGACACATGCCCTATTACTAAAAGCCTTCTACTTTGCTTGGGTTGTTTCCTATGCACTTCATCCATCCATCCATCCATTTACACAATGACTATTTATTGACTATACTATGTGTCCTGTATAAAACGAGGCACTGATCATAAAAGATGACAAGTCACCATCCCTTTCTTCAAGGAGGTCTCAGTAGAAGGGAATGAAAAATTACAATTTAAGATGATGTGATGTGATACAATGTAATATAATTTATATTTGCCATAAATAATGTGAAAATATAAACGGTAGTATAAGCATAGGAAAAAGAATATTTAAGTGGTGTGGGGAAGGGAGTTAGAGGTGTTTTTTCTAATGAAGTCACATTTTGCTGGACCTTGCAAGGTCAGTGGCATCTTTGCTTTCTAGGTGGGTAGACACACAGAGAGATGACATTCTATGTGTATACAGGACCATGGGATAAGGTACTGAGGTACGAGAAGCTATGAGTTGCCCAAGACTGTAGACGTGCCCAGGTGGAGTTGGGAATTAGGAGTGGGACCTATGGGGAATACAGCTAGCCCATTAGTTGCCTGACCAAGAAGAGCTTTGTGAGACATGGGTAGGAATTTAAATTTTGCTCCTATGGAAGAGAGAACCAGTAAGGCTATGACAGTGGCCCATTAACCCTCCCTGCTTCCAACTTCACCCCCCTTTAATTCATTCTGCAAGCAATCTGTGGCCAGAGTGATCTTTATACTAAGTCAATATGATCAAATACAAAGTCGGAATCAGGAGCTTCATATATGAAAGGATTATGAGAAAGAAATGTTAGAAATCCAACAAGAAAATAGACCTCAAGACTGTGCTGGGAATTTCCTGGGCTAGCTTAATGGATGGCCATCCCCCTCCACTAGAGCAATGTATATTGTTTCCACATACTTAAAGCACAGAAATCCAATGTTGCTCTTACCCCGCTTGGTGGTTTAAATGCTCTATTATGTATCCCCAGCACTTAGCACATTACCTGGCATATATCAAAGTAATCAAGATGATGTCTGATAACAAGACATCATCATCCCAACCTCACCCCCTTTCATAGATGGATTATCACTGAGCTGTCCTACCCTAGTAACAAGTCCATTTGCTGTAGTCTTTGGTGCTTGGCGTGATATTTCCTCCTCCACTACCCTGCTTCTTAATTGCTCAGGCCTTGAGAGCCCCAGAGATTTATACTGGAAGAACTAAGAAGTGTAGCTGTGAAGCCTCAGATGTATTTCTGTGTACAAATACAGATGACTGAATGTCACCTAAGGTTTGTGCATGGAGTTGTTTCTGAAAAGTGCTTTCCCATTCAGCGTGATCAGGTTCAAGTGACTGAGTTCTCTAACAGAGTTCCGGCCAGTGGAGTGGGAACAAAAAAAAAAAAAAAAAAAAAAAACAATATTAATGCTACTTTCAGCCATAAAATCCCCTATAGGGCCCTCATTTCTATTCTTCAAACTGATGTTGGGAGTGAAACATTAACACTGGCACAGCCATTGTCAGCCAAGGCATGAGGACACAGCTATTTCCCTCAACCTCCTCCTTCATTGCACTCTCAATGGAGTATTACCTGAGTGGGAAATAAGCTTCTCTTCCAGTAAGCCCTCAAGATTTCAGGGTATGTCTGGGGCAGTGGACAGCGTTACCTTAGTGACCACAGCACGTGTGCACGTATGCATGTGTGTGTTGAAGTAGGTTGTTGTCAGTGCAAAATCCAATCTCATGTAGAATCAAAAGCCAAATGGGGACAGAAGCAGAAGGAGGATGATTTAATCCTTAAATGAATGAATTCTTGAAGGAAAACTTTGTATTTTAAATACAATTTGAATGTTTTAAATTAGCAAATGAGTGTGTAGCCACACCATTACTTGATACATGGCATTTGTTAAGACAGAGACTCAGGGAGAAGATGGAGCTTGAGAAAAGAGAAGGAAAGAAAAAAAGGTAAAATGAATGAATGAGGTCAGAAACACTTTTTTAGTAAAGTTAATAATTCTTTAAAAAGCTAAATTAAAAATAGATATTGATTATGACTGGTAAGAATTTAAATAAATATTTCATCAGCATTATATTTAAAAAATCATAAATAATTAGAACTATATTATGATTATGTCTCTAGATGTATTCATGCTACCAACTGCTAATACCTGGTACTTTAAGAAAATCCACCTGGCAGATAGGGACATCCAATGAGTTGATCTATATTTCTAACCACTGGAGGGTTATACTTAAAAGGAAAGCATGTAGAAAGGTAAAAGTCAGTCCCATATCTCCTTCTCTTTACTCTTTTTCTTTTCCAGGGAGAAGTTATGGTAACTCAGAAAGCTAGGACAGAGGAAAGTAAAAAAGGAGAGGTAAGAAGCCACATCGAAATGCACAAAACGGAGGTTTCTGTTATAAGACAACAGGCCAATTCACAACACATAGATTGGGATCTGGGTTGGGGGTGTCTACTGGGCATGGGGGGCTCCTTTGGAAATTCTGGAACTTTGAGAAATCATGCTTTTCCTTTGAGATATGTCTTTTGAGTGGTTCCATAGTGTTGGAGTGTAATAAAAGCTGGCTGTGAAAGACTGGCTCTGGTCAAGGGAATAAAAAGACTTTCAGGTGAGCCCACCCTCGCCCAGAATTAGATAAGGGTGAACACTCTATAAAAGAATTAAGGTTGTGCCTTTGGCTGGAGATTTTTCTGTGTTGTGTCTCTGGGACACCTGATATTGAAGACAAAGTAGCAAAAGATGTAGAATCCCAGTAGTGGAATCATAATGCAACCCATCAAGAAGTTTTTAATAAGCCTGTCTCTGGGATATATATTTAAATCATTTTTGTTCAATACCCGATTGGTGAAAATGTAACTTGGAATAAGCTTTCTAGAATATAAGACCATTAGAGAGAGAGAGAGAGGAGACAGAGAGACTGACTTCCACTTTCGTTTGAATGTAGAACATTGCAGAAAACCATTGTAACTCTCTCAATAAGAACAAGCCACATAAATTACACAAATGTAGATTTTTTTACCACTCCCACACCGGAAAGCGGATGAAAGAGAAACCTAAAAGAACTAAATTTCATAAAGCAATAAGCCCTTCCCATGGAGGAAGAAGTACATGTTTACTTTCATCCTTGGTATAGTTGTAAGAAAAAGAAGAACACCCCATAGACAGGTGTACAGAGAAACCAGATGTACTTGTAGGAAACTTTCACAGTTTCATGGGGGCTGATATAATGGATTAGACTCCCCAGAGGCACAGCCAATGAGCACTTCTATAGAAACAATACTTTATCCAGACCAAACTTAAAGAAAAAGAGGTCTATGGGACAACATGAAATATTCTAAACATCAGAGACCTAAAAGTAGAAAGGAGAGAGAATGATGTGGAAGAAATAGATGAATAAACAATAGCCAAGACTTTCCTCAAGTTAATTAAAGATATCAATGCAAAAAAGTCAAGAAGCTCATCAAACCCCAAGGTAACCACAGAAAGATGTGTCATAAACTCCTAAAATTCAGAATTAAAGAGAAAATATTAAGAAGCAGGGAGGAAAAACATTACATACAGGGGAGCAAAAGTGAGAATTATCACTGACTCCTTGTGAGAAATAATGGTAGCCAGAATACAACAAAACATCACATTTAAAGTCAATAAAGAGAAAAGATAAACTGTAACCTAGATTTCTATATCCAGTAAGAGTTGACCTTCAAATACAAAGGCAAACTCTTATATATTCTTGTGAGAATGAAAATGGTGCAGGTGCTTTGGAAAACACTTCAATAGACTTAAAACGTTAAACATAAATTTAACATATGACCCAGGAATCCCACTATTAGGTATCTAGAGAAATGAAAACATATTTTGGTTGACACAAAGACTTGTTTCTAAATGTTCATAGCAGCATTATTATAGCCAAAATGTAGAAACATAAATGCCCACCACCTGGTGAACATACAATCAAAATGTAGTTTATTCATACAATGAAATATTTACTATATTCACCAATATATAGGGATAAACTACTGACATGCTATAATATAGATGAAATTCAAAAATGTTAAGCTAAAAAAAGGCAAAGGACCATATATTGCATGATTCATTTGTATGCAATTTCCATGAAGGTAGAATAATGTGTGCCTGGACAAGGGAGTGAAAATGAGAATCGTCTGCAAAAGAGCATGAGGGACATTTTTGGATGAAATTATTCTAAAACTGGAATGTGATGTACATTTACCTGTAATAGCCTCTGTTCGTAAGTGTGAGTTGTACATAAATCAGATGTTTGTAACTCAGGGGTTGCTTGTATTAGCAATCTCAACAAAAGTATAATGAATAAGTATCTCCCACGTATCTTATAAGGAGAGGAATATTTTCTGTCTTGATTTTAATAATATTTTCCTTATTATCTAAAATATTCCAATTGGCGAAAATCTCAAATTAAGACAACCATCTGTTAATAAAAACAGAATTATCAACCACATAAAAATGCTTAATGGTCTATCAAAGAATTCTGGGGCGGGGGGGAGGAAAGAAGACCAGTCATTGTTCCAAGTGTCCCTGTCTCAGCAGGGTAGAGAGCAGTTTAGAGATGACTCTCGCATCCAGCCTTTGCTTCGCTAAGAGATATCTGCTTAACAGAAACTTTTTCAGAGAACAAAAGCCGTATTTCTTTCTTGCCATATTAATGAGCATCCAGCCTGTGTGAGAATAAATAAGTGAGACCTTTTATTGTTCAAAGTCCGGAGAGATTAACTTGGCCACATCTAGGACCAGGGCAGAATACTATTATATATTGTGATTTAAACTGAAGCAGCGTCGTTTGTAACGACGCTGAATGAAGACTAGATTTCCAGTGATGGTGCATCTAGTAAAACAACTGAAATAATGTTTGTGTCATTTTCTGTGTTAAGGAAATTAAACAACTCTTTTGCGTGGTATCTAAGGCAACTGAACCCAGATGCAGGAGGCAATGAGAGGGGGATTTTTAAGTCTTTAAGTATCTAATAAAGGTGGAAAATACACCATCGAGGGAAGGATGAGCATATAGATCACCAGCTCCAAGATTTAATTGCATGTGACCTATGTCTTTAAATAGTCAGAAGAACCAAGAATACTAGACAATAGGCAGCCTTCGCTCTGCGGTACAGAAAACATCGACCAGGCCATCGGCTCTGGGATCCCTTTCTCTCCCTTTCTGAGGAGCTTCCCTGCTTCCCCGCTAACTCGGGAGCCCCTCTGCTGCTGGCCCTTCTCCTGCCCCTGAAGCATCCTCCCGTCACATCAGACCTGCTGCCAGAGTCCAGATCATTCTGTCACTGGGAATCAGGGTTTAGGTTCAGGCTCTGGTTTTGTCCCCACTGCTCACTGAATGTGGTGATTTAGTAAAAGTCATTCATTATCTCTGGGCTCTAATTTCCTCCACTGTCAGCTGAAGGGATGGGGTCAGGCAGGGCAGCCCCTTGGCGTGCTATGATGAGAAAGGCTCTGAGGCCAAGGGAAGAACAGTCTGCAATGTCTGCCAGTGGCTCGAGGGGGTGGGGACGATATACCTTCTGAGTCTGAAATGCATGATACTAAATGGCACCTCAGAAGACATTTTCCCCAAATTATCCCCATTCTGTTTTCTCCATTACTGTACTCCCCACTCACACCCCCAAACCGCTTGCCACCTACCACTAAGTGTATTAATACGGCATTTCCATTACAAAGGCAAACACGATGAGTCCTATTTCACAATAGGACAACTGAGTCAGAAAGTGACCCATTTTTCCTAAACCATATAGAAAATCCAGAACAAATATTAATATTTTACATTTATTCACTAATAAACATCATATGCATTGTACTTAGTTGTCTGACAGCTTTTTTGTGCATTTACTACCTGTAAAGTAGGATGAGAATTACTAGTAAGGGAGAAAAAGAGGAGAGGAAAACAGAATAGCTAAGGATTCCTGGTCTCAGAGGAATTTTAAGTCCAGTAGGAAAGGAAGGTATCACAGCTGGCACAAGTGAACACGTGTCCATCTCGGGGGACGGCAGCACTGTCCACCCAGGAGTCTTCCTTGCCTGTTCTCTTTTCTCCCACTCACGTCCAACCCACCTGCATATCATGGTGACTTGAACCACCAAAGTCTGTCTCAGATCCGACCGTTCTTTCCTCTTCCACCTATGTCATCTTGGTTCAGACAGACTTTGTCTCTCACCTACACTAAGGTCAAAGCCTCCTGACTAGTTTCCCAGCTTTCTCTCTCCCTGGTTCCAATAGAATCTATTTTTACATAGAAGCCAGGATATTAAGGTCCACAATTTTCAGTGTGGTCAGTAACAACCTACTTCCCCTGCTTTGGCCCCACTTGGCTCCATTCTAGCACCTCGTCCTGCCTTGTTTAGCCCAGTTGCACTTACAACCACTACCACATCATATATTGATGTGTTTACTGTTTTATTGGTTTTCTCCCTTAAAACATTAAGCTCCACGAGGGCAGGAACATCGATGGTTGCTTACAGGCTGCACCCCCAGCATCTATAAAAGTGTATGACATATAGTAGCTCCTCGATAAATATCTGATGAATAAAAAAATAGGGAAGAGCTAGACACTAGAGCAAAACCCTGACATTGAGTATTGCCAAGGAACAGTGTGTTGTGGGATATAATTCATTCCTAGATTCTCTTCCAGAGCCATGGTTGATGTCAAGAGATTTTGCCTGGTCTGCGAGCAGGCCGGCCAGATGTGTCTAGAGAGCAGACGGAGGAGAGGATACTTGATGATGAAGACAGGTCCTTCTGGGTCTGGGGCAGGCAAATCCACTAGCCGTGTAGAGGGAGACGAGTGAGTGATTCTGGAGACATAGCAATTGAGGAGAATCATTTGATATAAATTACATTATTTCTGGGCATTTGACACTATGTGTGTATTCCAAGAATAGAAATGGTAAAACCGATCTAATTCTTTACATGCTGCGGCAAGCTATGGGCTGAATAAAGGGTATGGAGGAGTCACTGCTGTTTCAGGAATTAAGTAGAAACAGCTCTTGTGTCTACAATTAGAAATTCATTTGAAATCAGCAGACACTGCCTGCAGCAATAACATGAGGAAGGGTCCTATTTCCCTCGGAGTAAAATGCAACCTAGGAGTTTTTAAGTATCAGGCACTATTCTAAGGTAGTTACCACTGGAGCTGGAAGTCAAACCCCAAAAGTCTGGCCTAGAGTTCATCAGCTTAACCATGTATGTACTACACTGCCTTTTATGAGAATACTGATAAACTTGACCTTGGGCAAGTCATCCTCTACGTACCTCAGTTTCCTGTGTGTAACAATAGCATTGTCTCTTAGGATTTCTAGGAGGCCTAAATAAGTTAACATGTGTAAAGTGACCCCCAAAGGGCCTGGCATACATGCTAGTTATCATTTTATCTATAGGATCAATCAGCCTTGGAATTACTATATATAAAGCAAAGGTCAAATTATTTTCTAAGAGTCATGTAGCTAGTAAATGAGGCCAGAATATTAATCTAGCTATGTTTGGCCCCAAAGCTCACATTTGTACATCCTGGCCAGCTATGTCAGCTGCTCCCAGCATACAGAATCCTTCTAGCATGTGACAATTCACCGGAACCTTTCTGTTCCTTTTCAGGTATTTCTTTATGATATCTGAGTTTTAATGCAGAACATAAAACCTGCTAATGATCTAGCGTCCTAGTCAAAATGTTTCAAGCCTGGAATCTGTCTTGTTGTGTTGGATCGCTAAAACCTAGAAGGGCAGCTAGTATGGACATTTCATTTTGAATCTAATCTAGATTCTGCAGCAGGGGTTTGAAGGAAGCCACATCCTTAAAATTCTCTCGTATACCAATGCTCCACACTCCAAGAAGCTTTATCTTCTAGCTGCAGCTTTCACAAGACACACAGGTAAGAAACTTCATAGCTCCTCTAGTAAATAGCACATATCACCCAGCCAGCAAAATAGGCCAGCTCAAAGACAGGAAAATAGGTGGATCCCAGATAATAGATACTGTTGGCAATGACGGATGAAAGCAAAGAGGATGAAGCATCTGCATCAGGCCTAGATGGTCCAGGGAGCTGATGCTTTAGATTGTTTTTATCTCCTTTGTGATTAGGGTGGGGCAATTGGAAAGCCAGGGAATTGAAAGGAGGGGACATTTTTCTGTGTCTCCTCCCCTCTAGAGTTCCCTTTCTTTGTGCTTACGACAAAGTGTTCTCTGTCCCTTATGTCTCCCCCTGTTCAATGCTTGCTTCTAGAAGGATCAGATACCTCCCATTATGCTGTACATATATGAATCTTATGTTTAAAATAATGTTACCTATCTCAGAATATGGTTGGATTTCAGAAGCTCCCCCCAGCATAAGCCATGAGCACATTAAGTTATACCATTGAGGCACTGCCCAGTGGGCTATGGAAATTCTTGGGGAGGCTTCTCCTGGGATCTCTGAAATCGTGCTAATTAGTTGATCACTTTCTCTATATGTGGGAAATCCTTGATCTGGTGAACACCCCAAATACTGTTGTCTTAATCCAGTTGAACTATAATAATCAACATGTCTAAATGACTTTACTCAGAGTTCTGTAAGTTCACAGCTAATTAAGTAAAAAAGGGAGGGGGGGGCAATAGATGGAGTAAAGAGGAGGGGAGAATGATTGTACCCAGATCTCTGAGAACAGCCTCTTTCCTTTCAGCACATCCTAATCTTCTTTTCCCAGGACTGACGGAAGGTTTGGGACCCCAGAAGTGACCTAAACAGGTCCAGGAGGCTGCATCAGTAGTGGGGCCCCAGTGCAGTCTCCCCAGGGCCATCAGCAGCCTTGCTCCTGTAAATGCCATTCCAAACCTGACCCTGTCCCCAGAAAGTCAGGTAGAAAGAATATTCTCAAAACTCTGACTCAAACATTCATTGTACTCTGTAACTTTATGGAAATCATCCAAGTAAAATTCCCCTGAGAGATCCAGGCTCCCAGCCAGGAGCAGGAAGTTGTCAGGGTAGCATGGGGACACTGAATACCTTGGAGGGATCAGGGAGACAAAGGCTCTGTCACTGAAAAGGAAGAAAACATTCGGAAAGGGAGTCTGGGGAGCCCTCTGAAGACAAGAGTCACCCATTCCATATCTGAAACCAAAGATATTGTGATATCAGTACACAGACTACAGCACAGGTGCTGCAGGAACAGGTGGAATCTGATGGGTCATGCACAGGCAATCCTCAGTCAATAAATCCCAGAAGAGCACACACCTATTATCTTGATGGAAGTTTCATTTCGGATATGGAGAAATCTCTTTTTTGAATAAGGTGAGGGCAAGTTTTTATACTCACCCAAGTTCAGCTTGGAGCTTGTTATGGTTACAAATGTCCCTACTGAACCTCACCATTAATATTGGAGAGAAGATGCTAGGATGAGATATAAGGGTTATTCATTACTCTCACTGCTTCACTGATTAATACCTATTGCAACTCTTTTTGAAGAGGAAAAGTATGGAAACTTGCCTAGGACAGTGTTTAATTTCCCAGGCGGCAGAGAAGGAAACACTGATTTATTTACAGAGAACAGCAGCTGTTTACATGCATCTGGAGCATGATAAATGGGAATTTTATATACCTAATTATGCATGCAAGAAGTTTCTCACCATGTCATCAGATTTTAAAGCCTAAATTGTATGTAGAAATGACATTTTCAAAACCCATGGAATTTTCTTCTCACTAATGATATGTACTTTAATTCTTGGAGTCATAAACCCTCATTTACTTTCTCAGGTATGGCAGACATCTTTTATTTGACATAGGATCTAAACCAGGATATATTTTGTACAATTGTGAAGTGCAGTTTTCCGCCAGTTAAGTTTGCTTTTAAATGTCAGTCACTTTAATCCTGTAATCTGTTAGTGACGGTCTCAAGTTTTTAGGATGTGTATGCATGATGTAGTCTAATTTACACATGTGTGTACTGTAGTGTAGTTTTACTATGTGTATGCATATATGTGTACAGAATCCCTGAATCGTGAGCAGAGGGAAGCTTAAACAGCTCTTTGGACAAAAGTTTTCAACTGTGACTATTTAGTAGAATCATCTGGGGAGTTTTAAATAGTCCTGAAGCTTAAACTAGTAAAATCTAAATAAGTTCTGTGGTCTTCTAGTTAACATTATTGTTCCCATGTCAGTTTCTGGGCTGTGATGTTGGGCTATAGTTATGTGAGAAGTTACCACTGGGGAAAGCTGAATAAACAATACAAGGGACCTCTTTGTATTATCTCTGCAACTTCCTGTAAAAGTCTATAATTATTTCAAAATAAAAATGCTGACGTACAGACCATACTCAATTGACCCAAAATCTCTGGGGTAGGACTACAGAATCAGTCTTTATTTAAAACTCCCCAGGGGATAGCAAAGTGAGGGCAAAGTAGATAGTGCCTGATCTTGTCCAAGTAGCCACCCAATGTTTACTTGTGCTACAGACTTCTCAAGTTTGGCCTGCTATATTCATAGTAACAAAACACATTTCAATTACTGAACAAAATATTTATTATGAGCTTTCTAATATTCTAGGAAACCTGTAGAGACTTCTCAGGGGAAAGATTGCATATGTGGCAGGTGAAATGTTATGTTAACTTTGTAAATAATTCCTAGATCATATTGGAATGGACATTATATAACCCTAAGAATTTCCAAGCAATTGTTTGTAGTGGCAGAAATACAATACATTATGGCATAAAGACTTCAATGACTCAACACGTCATACTTTTGACTTGCAGAATTGGCACAGTGATGTAATAATTATCTCCTTATATATGCCCCACACATATGTCTACTAATCATTATGAATGAAACTTTAAAGTAAATTGCTTATATTGCAAAGGGCCTGAAAACTGGTTATTTATCAATTTTGGATCAAAGACCACTTTGAGAACATGAAGAAGCTATGGTATCTCTTCTCCCACAGTAAGATGCAGAAACAAGTGGCTTGTAGATGCCTAGTAAGTTCTAGAAGCTTTTTAGTAAAGGCTGTGGTATTTAGCAGAATCATTTTGGACTCGGAATGGGGAATGAGGCTCTAGTGGTCACTCAAGCCTGCCCCTGGGCTAGGACAGTCAGCCCTCGACAGCCTCTAAGTTGTTTGAAATGGTGTCTTTGGCCCTTGTCCCTCCAAGAGGTCATGATTAAACCCAGGTCCACTCCCTCTTATAACTAAAAATAAAAAGACTTTGAAAATCACTTATTCTCCACATAGCCTACATATCACCCAAAGCCTAGTGTTGCAAAATGGTCAGCCTTTAATAGAGCTTTGAGAAATCTTTGATTTCACCACTTCCATTGTTCCCCGGGTTGCCTGAGAAGCTCGTCACTTTTGAGAGTGCCAAAGAAGGCCGAGAATGGAAAGGTGTTTAGCAGCAAACCACGCTCTGCCCACATGAAGCCTGGACTAATCAGCCAGGCCTACCCTCAGGTCCTCTGGTTAAACTGCTTGAAAACCAAAGTGAGGAAATAATGTGCATAGTTCCAGGCCTGGTCTGAGCAGCTGAGAGGTCAGCTGGCCAAGCCCTTCCTACAAACCCAGCTGGCTGGACACCCCATCCTGCTGCCCCCAAAGGGCATCCTCAGGAAGGAGGAGGGTCCAGAGTAATTTCAGAACATACATTCACAGAGGCATGGGCATGAGCTGTCCTGAGGGCAAGCCAAGGGCTTCCTTCTCAAGGACTGACTAAAGAAACGGAATGTCTGGAAAAAAGAAAGCAGCTTAAGCTCCTGTTCACAGACCTGCCCAGATGAGCAGGCTGAACTGATGAATGCTATGCTTGGAAGGCAAGACTTTGACGCAGACTCTCTGTCTTCAGGACGGGTCTGGAGCCAGTGAAATAGCCGTATCTCTTAATGTCTGCTCTATTTTAATTTCAAATTGATATGAGGGTACACATTTTTAGGTTACATTGTTTTCACTTCTAAGGTAAAGTCCAAGTTGTAGTTGAGTCCTTCACCCAGGGCACACTGAACACCCTCACATATTGTGCACATTAGGTGAGATCCTGCCAATCACCCTCCCTCCTCCCAGAATTTCCCTCCCCTCCCCTTCCCCCTCCCCCCAGCTAGACTATATTTACATCTTGTCATTTGTGTGGGCTGTAGTTGTTTGTATATTGCTTTCCTGTTAGTATTGAGTACACTGGACATGCCTACTCTTTGGGGGCAGCTGTGTGCCCTCCCTCCAGCCCATGGAAACTTTTTTTGTTCTGTCGCATAAGCTAGGTAGCATGCCAATATCTTAACAAAGTGCACATCTCACACACAAGTGTGAAAACTCAAACATCACACTTGTGAATGACAAAAGAATCCAGTGAAAGCTTTGACAAAGTGATACTGGGTCTTCCCTTTGAGATTCAGATTCCCTTGGTCTGGAGTCAGCCTCCCCTAGATGGTGATATTTTTGTCTAAGCTTCCTCAAGTGATTCTAATGTGCATCCATGGTTTAGAACTGCTTTTCTTGCCTACCAGAAATCCCCTGGGGGACTCCTCCCACAATAGACGCTGTCCCTGTGACAGGGCTGAGGTGGGGATGAGTGTGAGTCCCTGTGGTCTGTGCCTCAGGGGGGTGAGGAATCTCTGCGAGGGGGAGGCTGGGATTCCCAACTTCACTGATGAGAAAAGGCGACTCCGAGAGGGAGGAAACTCGGCAAAGGTGAAAAAATGAGTAAACGGGGGAAACAGGCTTCTAGCTCAGGGCCTGTCAGCAGTAAGCACTCACAGGGGAACACACATTGCTTCCTTATACCCGTATGTTATCCGATCAGCCTAACGTGTGCAACATTATCTCACACTCATTTTACCAAAAAAAAAAAATCTGAAACTCAGAGGGATAAAGGGGTCTCTTTATATTCAATAGCTAGGTAATTAGAGAGAACAGTCCTATTTCCCAGTATTTATTTTCTGAGGCTAGCCTTCATCTATTCAGTTCTTGTAATTCCAATGTAGCGAATTTGACCCCTTCTGCTATGTAGGCTGGTCATTGCTAGGTCTTTGGGTATCTTAGTATTAAAGATCTGAGGTAGAGCAGACTGCCATACCAACCTGCCTCTGCCAAGAAATAAGGGCCCAACTGGCCACAGGCTGAAGGGAAGCAAAAAACTTGTCCCTCTGTTCCAGGCACACCAGAATGTTTGGCCACCCTGGCTGAAGGTAAATCTCAGGGCAAGTAAGTGGAGTTCAGAGGGCTAGATCTGGAGTTTCCCACCAGCCTGGCAGTTCATCAGACCTCGAACAAGTGTCCACTTCTGGTTATGTCATGAAAATTTATGCAGAAGTTTAGACAGTCACTTAGGTAATTAATGAAATAGAAACTAAGTCTCAGTTGTAGGGTTAGTTACTAGTCAGCAATGTTTATTAGTTAATGATTTCGATATAGAATAGATTTCTTGTTTTATGTTTAACGAAGAGGCTACTGACGGCCATTTGTTTTCCTTAAGTTCGGAGGAGAGGGCGATAGGAAATGTGCTTGATGGTAATAAAACATCAAATATTTATATCGATTATGGCACGCCAGGCCCTGAATGCTCTAAAACCTGTGATCACTCACGCAGTCCTCTCAAGAACTCAAGCCAGACAGGTCGACATGTTCAAGGTCACAGAGCTAACAAGCGTTAAAGGAGGGGTGCTTTTAAATGGTCATAAGAACATAACTAGGGTACCAAACCCTGGTAGGCATTTCCGAGGGGAACTGCACATTGCTTGGGATATAAAGATGACATAAGGAAGAGGGTAAGCCAAGGAAGCCTTTCTTGAATGGAGTCTGCTTTCACCTTGTCCAGAGCAGGAAGACATTCAGGTGATGTCTTTTCCAGCTTCCAGGCAAGATATTATCTTTCCTTTCCCTTACCAGAGGACACACTGGCTTAATGCAAACTGGAAAAATCTATCCGGTCACCTCAGAACTAATTTTTGTATAAAATCTTTAGTTTATTTTTACAACATGCAAATTAGAGGTACAGATGGAAAATTCAATAACGTTATAATCCCGGTCTAGGATGACATTTATCTAGGCAAAACTACTTTTGTGGTCCTAGGAATGAGGCTTGTGGCATTTTAAAGCTGCCTTAGACCCTGTTGCAGAAATCTTTTCTCCTACTTTTATAAATCCTATGGTGTAAAGCAAAAAAACTTATTAAATCAATAAAAAAAAGTACTCCAACAATGATCATAGTGTGAATTTGGGACCTCCCACCAACTGCCATGAGCACACTTTACAAGGGCTTCCCTGCGGGCAGCTTGTCCAAGGTGGGGATGGTGGGGGAAGGCCCGACACCCCCAGGTGTCTCCAAAGGCTGTGAAAGGGCCTGGGATTCTCTAGCCTTGCTTGAGTGTCCCAGTTAAGGTGTGAATGCCCTGGAGGAGGAGCAGGGTCATTAGCAGGCAAGGACCCTTGAGCATGGACTTGAGGGAGGAGTGTTTCCTGTATTCTTGCTTATCAAGTGAGGCATTAAATGTGACAAGGGATCCTCTACCTCCTCATGTATCAGACAACTTTTTACAATGTACAGATGCTCAGGCCCCAGGAGATTTACTTTCAATTGGTCTGGAATAGCGTCTAAATGTAGCTAGTGCGGTACTGTTAGAGCTCCCCAGTGATTTGAATATGCTGCCAGGAGTGGTGGTGATCAGTGGGTCTCAGCTCTCTCTGGCTATACTTTAGAATCATGTGGGGAATAAGAAAAATCCTAGTGCCTAGGCCACACCCCAGGCCACACAATTCTATTCTCCAGGGCTGAGACCTAACTAGCAGTATCTTTTAAAATTGATGGGTGATTCCAAGTATGCAACCGGGGTAGAAAACCAGCAAAGCAGGTGATGTCTCGGGGGCTATTACAGCTGGAAAAGCCTGCTGTGGACCCAGTCCCACAGTCCCGTCCATTCTAATATAGTTGGTTCCCACACTTGAGGACACCACAACCATCTGGAGGGCTTATTAAAACACAAAATTCTGGGCTCTCACCCTGCAGGTTCTGATTCTTCAAGTCCAGTGTGGAGCGCTGGGAATTTCTTTTCTAACAAGCATCCAGCTGATGCTACTAGTGATCCAGAAATCACATTTTGGAGCCCACTTCTCTAATGCACAACAGGCATCTGACTTTGACATAAGAAAGTACCAAATTTGGAATAGGTCTTTTTTGTTGGAGAGAAACAATCAGATGGAGAAAAGTGACAGCACAAGGCTGTCAGAATCAGCCCCACAGGCAGCATCTGGATGTTGAGATGTGATATAGAGGCGGTGATTTGGCTCGGAAATGCAAAGAATGTGATGGCCTGAGAAGCCGGAAGATAGCAAAGATATTCTTCATCCATGTCACCATTTGGCCTAGAGCCTAGAGCTATTTGTCAGTTAAATCACAGGAAGGCAGAATGTTAGAACATAGGCTGATTTCATCAATAAGTTCATTCCAATTCTATCAGAACTCTCCAGGGCTTTTGATCAAAATCTTTAAACTGTTGATATTTTATGAGCTGCCCTATTTATGTTACTTTTTCCAGACATATATATTTAAAAACATTGAAACCACATCTGAAGATGTAAAAAGTGCATAATCACACTCTGAATGATTTGGGATGCTCAAAAGACAAAGCCAGGAAGAATGAGGGCAGGCACATGGTGGGTGATGGGTGAAGAGATTAACATGTATTAGGTACCAGCTGCGGGGGGGGGGGGGGGCTATCCCATTTAATTCTCACCAAAAAGAAATGGTTTGATAACAAGTTACAATATATAGATGCTAGAGTGAAATCTTAGCTGTCACAGATCATCTACATTCCCAGAGCTAGAGGAAGAAGACCCAAGATCTGAATCTGGGTGTATCTGACTCAAAGCTCAGGCACTTTCCACTATCTCTCTCATCCTTCACGCCACACAAGTTGAACCCTTTGTTTCACGTACTAACATGCTCTGGAACATTGTTAGTCTTCCTAAATCTAGTATTTCTCAAACTTTAATGTGATTAGATTCTCCCAGAGGATCATGTTAAAAGATGAACTCTAAATAGGGCCTACCAGTCTGCACTTCCAATCAGCTCCGAGGTAATGCAGGTGCTATGGGTCCATCTTTTATATTACATAAAAAGATCTTAGGAGACTTGAGTTTAAAGAGAGCTTGATGCATTTTTTTTTATTTTAATTTTTTTCTAAGATTCTTCAGGCTGATTGATGTAAATAAGAGAGAGAGACAACAGACATTCTGAGGAACTACTGTGAAGAAGACAACCTTGTTCAAAGAAGGATAAATGGGAGCAGAGATGGGGTTACAAGGTATAAAGATAACTGGTTACATTTTGCTTCCAACCAGTCAATCAACCATCTGTTTGGCATCAAATAGCCAAATAACCCAAAATCTGTATTGAATGTGATGAACTTTCACCTTGCTTCAGTGGGGAACAATCCAGAAAGATGGCTTATCTGTTGATGATGGAGGAAGAAGCTGACTCTTAAATATGGCTCTAATATATGTTCCAGAATGCTCCTGTATTTTATACAGTGGTGTTTAAAGAATGATAGCATTAATTTTAGGCCTTCCCCTTATCCCCATGGATATATAAAACTTGACTTGGATTTTCAGAAAAACAATCCAACTATGCACAGAAGTGTTTTATGTCAAAACGTGTGGATGCTCCTTAAATCACAAAATGGTTTTAGGCTAGATCTTCTTGCAAACCAATGTCATATTTTCCAAACACCTCTCTGCCTCTAGAATCTCCATATGGATTGCCTTGAAAATCAATTTGGCTGCACAACAGGCCCAGAGTATAAGAAGTGACATGGAGAACTCTAGCCTGGGGGAAGGCGGAGAGAAAGGAGAGGAGCATGTAACGAGACTGGAAAGAAAAGTGGAATAAGTTGAAATCTCTGTGAACAAGGAGCCAAAGGGAGTAGCTGGAGATGGACAGAGTCTGGAAGACTATAAAGGAACAGGGAATGATTTGACAAGAGCTTGATTTTTAATTAATAGAGACCTATACTGGTTTCGGCCTGTTTCCCCTGACTTATAGCACACACTGGGTTTCCACAATGCTACAACTCCAGGTAAAATGTAAAAGATTCAATGGCTGTTTGTTGTTTTTGTTTGTTTGTTTGTTTTGTTTGTTTTTTGTTTTTATTAGTCACACTAATCTTTATTTAAAATTTTCATATTTATTCATCATCATGGGATTCTTTTTGCTTTCTTTTTTGTTTTCTTTTTTAAAATACCTTGATTAGTGAGTTTTTTTGAGCTCTTTAATTGTTTTTTAAATTTCAGATTAATAGGAGGGTAAAAATGTTTAGGTCATACTATTTCCATTTCTAAGGTAAAGTTCAAGTTGTGGTTGAGCCCTTCACCTAGGGGGTGTGCTGAACACTCTCACGTTGTGCACATTAGGTGAGATCCCACCAGTTACCGTCCCTCCTCCCCCCTTCCCTTGGTTCTCCCTCCCCCCTTGCTAAACTATACTTGTGTTTTTTCTTTTGTGTGGGCATGTAGTTGTCTATATATTGATTCATATTAGTATTGAGTACACTGGGTACATTTTTCCCATTATTGCGATACTTTACTACGAAGAGTATGTTTCAACTCCATCCAGGTAAACACAAAAGATGTAAAGTCTCCATATTTTTATGGCTGAGTAGTAGTATTCCATGGTATTCATATGCCACAGTTTGTTAATCCATTTATGGGTTAATGGGTACTTGGCTTGCTTCCACATCTTGGCAATTGTGAACTGAGCTGCAATAAACATTCTGACGCAAATGTCCTTGTGGTAAAATTATTTTTGTTCTTCTGGGTAGATGCTAGTAATGGCACTATGGGATCAAATGGAAGGTTGATTTTTAGTTCCCACAGAGGTTGTATTAGTTTGCAGTACCACCAGCAACGCAAAAGTGTTCCCTTCCCTCCATATGCACACCAGCAACTGCAAATTTGTTTGTTCTATTTTGTCTTTAGAACCAAAACTAGTTTGACTATTGCTATGATCTGAAATAACATATTGGGCCAACTATCAACTAGTTATGCTGATGCTGCCTTGGGCTCTTGACTTAACCAAAGGAACCTGAAAATATATCCAGATTGTATTTTAAATAAAATGACATGGCTGCTTAAAGAAAGAGAATGATAAAAGTTTGGTAAACAAATACTTTTTATAGCACGATTTATTCAAGAACTCAGTGTTGATCTTTCATGGGGTGAAGTGACACCTAGATTTGTTGATATCTGGATTAGTTTGAATTTTCTTGGCAGAAGTGAAGCCAGGAGGTTGTTTGCTATTATAGAGTTCCTGCTGCTAAAGATTTTATTTCAGAGATTAGAAAGATTTGTGATATTGTTGGTGCCTGAAGAAGGGTTTATGTTAATCCCATGGTCATTTTTCTCCAGCTGGATTAGATATTTTCAAACACCGATCATCACAGTTTGGAGGATTTTAGCAGAGATAAAGTTTTAAGAGACAGAGAAAAACATCAATAAGTAAGGGATTTGAGACTTAAATCTCTATTCAAGCCTTAGAATTGGAAATAAGTTTCATCTCACAAACCAACTCTGATAAATTCATACAGACAAATGTGTTCAGAAGGAATCTGAAGTCTAGCATCAAACAGCCCCATGACCGGAGAGTGACATTTACCATGAATCCAGCTTAGGACAGTGACAATATGCAGGATGGCCATAAAGTTCGTATGCAATTTTAAGCACACTATTTTAAATTGCAAACAAACGTTATGGCCACCCTGTACATGCCACAAATGTTCATCCACCTCTGGAACCTAAGTGACTAACAGATTTATACTTAGAGTAAAATATTGCTCCAGAAGAGGAAATCCAAGTAACACAGATTTACTTTAGACAAAATAAATGGACTAAGCAGAATTTTCTGCAAGTTGTAAATGCCACAAGATTTCCTCTTCATTATAAGGCAAACCATGCATTCACTTTAAGAAAAAGCCAATCCATGGGATCAGAAGCCCCCAATATGCTCAAAGATGTGGCAACCTTACATTATCATAAACTCTTTATGCAGAAGGTCAACCCTTTCCTTTGTTAGAGCCTTCATTCACATGAGCAATTTGATGATATCATGGTTCTATATTTCCATTTTGTATCTGTTCCCTTCTCTAACTGTAACTTAGCTTCCAGAGGGCAAGTCCCAATAACCTTACAAAAGACAGAATGATGATACATGGGCCTAGCTGATAATTTCTTAATGATCACAGAGGGAAGAAAAGTTACTTTGCTGCAATTTTCTCTTTTAAAGGGAGACAA
Source organism: Loris lydekkerianus (assembly GCA_963574355.1). Taxonomy (NCBI): domain Eukaryota; kingdom Metazoa; phylum Chordata; class Mammalia; order Primates; family Lorisidae; genus Loris; species Loris lydekkerianus. Next base: position 62,174 of record CAUYPK010088265.1, on the reverse strand, counting down.
AAATGTCTTTATGCCAAGATGTATCCGTGGCATCCTCCTCTCATGTACACCCATGGAAAACCCAGTGAAACCCGCTTCAACCTCTTCTTCCTATCAGGGAATAAGGCACCAACGGCATGCATATTCTGAACGATCATTTATTATACCTGGTACTTCTATTGTGTGCCAGAAATGACTTTAAAATGGACACTTTTTGAGGAGTTGGCCTCCTATTCACTGGCAGGTGATAAGCATTATGTCTTTTTGAAATAAGAGACTAATTAATCCTCTATGAAAAAGAAATCCAGTAGCATGAAGTGGGAATGAGTAGGGAACTCAAATTGCTATGAAAACCGACATTTTTCTAGTGCAGAGGTGAAGAATTTCATCATTTTTCTAGAGTGGTGAAGAACACTGCCAGTGAGTGCTATTTTATTTGACTTTCTCATGTGTGTGTTACAGACCACACATCTAGGTTCTATCACATGTGGACGGTATCAACTGACTGAGCAGACGGCTGCAGTATAATGTATGGTACTTGAGCAAATGGTTATCTGAAGGGCCTTTGGAGAGAAACATATCATTTCTAACCTTCCAATTTTCAATTAAATTAATTTCAGTTGAAAAACACATTGTTCTTACAGGAAAAAAGTTAAATCATGTGCACAACAATAAACTAAGATAATAAATAAAAAGACACTGAAAAGCAAAAAGAAAAATTCTAAAGACATATGAATAGAAATTTATCCCAAAGGATGGGAATGACTTATAATTTATTATTTATCTCTCTCAGTTATGAAGACACCTGAGAAGTCACCCCTGAAACCACAGAAATGAGTGACTTAATGCAGCAGGAAAATGATTATATTTAATTTTTGCATTTGCATATGATCTTTGGGGATTTTCTTTATCATTTAGGTTAAGGGATATAACTATAAAGTATGGCTCAAAATCATTTTTAAAAAGCAAAATCACTATTCTCATGAAATACAGAATGAAAAGTTTTATTTACCTCATTAATTAATAAGGAAACCACTAAGTTATTAAAACCAAGTTAAAGGAGAATCCAAAAAGCAGACACAAACATAGGCCAGTGGGAATGTTAAAACGAATTTGGTTAAAATATGAAAAACTGGCTTTTCTCATGGTAGGGTAGGAACACAAATTGAACCTGCGCCAGAAAAATTCACTGGATCTTAAATAGCTCAGAGATAGGGAGAGACCTAGAGGCCCGATAGAATCAGACAACCCAGATGGGTGTGTCAGAAAACTCCCAGGGTTCGTTGAAGACACCAAATCATCTTTTGGGTTCATTTCAGAGTGTTTCATATATATATATATATATATATATATATATATATATATTTTTTTTTTTTTTTTTTTTTTTGCTACAGTATATAGACTTATTTCCTAAACTACTTCTCTTCATGTTGGTTAACATTCACAGATACTAAAGAAAGGGGTGAGGGACCAAGAGGTGACATGCCAAAGCAGATCACACGTCCACGATGTTCCAAAACTGCATAGATAAGGAAAGAAGAAAGGCTTAGAAATGCAAACTGATATTTTCAATTAATAGTCAGGGTTAGCAGTCAGTTGCACAGTCTGATACATTTCCAGGCACTTACAAGCCTGTGGGTTACTGAGTAGCCCAAACTCTAGACTCTTTCGTTTCCAGGTGCTCAGGGGAACCTGAGCTGCCTGCTCAGCCTCATCCAGTGTGCACTGAGATCCTAGGGGCTGTCTCACAAAACCGCCCATCAGTCTCCATGACATCATGCCCATCTGGAGGGTAGCTGCTGGTGGTGCCCACTTAGAGAGCTCTGGTGCCCTTGCCAAGGGTGCTAACACCAGGTGCTTCCTGAGCTGCTGACCCTCCAGGGGAGGGAGGCCCCATGTTCCCCGGAGTCCACGGCAGGCCAAGGTTCTGGGAGGAAATGACCTCATCTAACATCACTCTCCCTCTTGCTCACTTAGCACAAGCCACGCTGGCCTGCTTACTGTTTGTTCTTTGAACCTGTCTAGCACTCTCCAGCCCGCTCCCTCTGCCTTAATCATCCCGTCTCCAGCACCAATGTGAAACACTCCATCATTGCATTCATTCAGGTCTTCCTCAAATGTCATCTTCCCCGTGAAGCCTTCCCTGACCATGGTTCCTACAGTGGCAACCCTGTTCCCACCATGACACTTCTTATCCTTCTGCCCAGATTATTTCTCTCCTTGACACTTGTCTCAATTTTACATACTACAATTATCTTATTTCTTAACTGACTTCCTCCATGACTACCTACATTAAGGCCGGAGTTTGTTCTCCCATATAATCAGCTGCTTCAGCGTCTGTAGCTACTCCCTCCAAAGAGTTGCAAGCTGAGCTGTGGGCACTGGACTGGGGTGCACTAGGCAAAGAGGCAGGCCACCCTCTCTGTCACCTCCTAGGAGGCACCTTCTGTCAACCAATGAGACCAGTCTTTATGGTTTGTCTAAATATAGAGGAACATCTTAAGCATGGTTACCATTTATACTATAAGGCACATGACAAAATGCCAGCGAACCTCAAATAGGAAACTGTCAATTTCTCCTAATGATATCTTTCTACTTCCTGATCTAAGAATTTAAGATCTCGCTTTACAGGCTAAAATTCTGTACATTAATCTCCACATATTTGATTGTTCTTCATTTCCCTCCCCTAGTTGTAAGTCATCAGATGTATTGCACATAGCTAGTTGTTTGACAAGCACTAACTGGCTGTGTACAGTTCACGGAACCCCAGAGTACAGGCTTTGCAGAAGCATATTTTTGATGGTTCTAACATCATTGGTGACTTTCTCTGTGTTAGCCATTATGCTAGTTAGGTGCTCTGTTTGTATTATTTGACTTAACTTGCAGAAAAATCATCCCAGGTAGGAACTATTCCTGTCCCCAGTTTAGGCATGAGTAAAAGAGGTGGGGGGAGGCTTAAGTAAATTGCTCAAGATACAGCTAGAATGTGTCAGGCCAGGATTTGAACTTGGGTCCTTTGATTCAAGAATATTGGATTGTAACTATTCCTAGGGCCAAAGCAATCACCCAGAATCAATACAGTGTGGGCCTCCGGCTACTGCCCCAAGAAGCCTGCTTTCCTTTCTTGCTTCCTTCCTCTTCGATTCCCAGCTTGAAATAAATCCTATACACATATATTCTGAACTTTGAGAAATGTAAAACTTTTTTCAAGTGGCTCCCCCAAGCAAAACTCCTAAACTCAGGCTACTTGAAGTAAGTAGACGTCTTCCTGACACCCTAAAAAGAGGCCATGTCTCTCAGGTTACTCTCGGGAAAAATCCCAAAAATCACTGGCCATCCTCTAACTCCTACTTTCCTAGTCAATTCCTCATTTCCAGTGACAAAGATTCTCTCCTTACCCAACTCTCCTCAGCCTTTCTGGAACTTTTAAAATAGATCTTGACTTTTGGACTTCTGTGTTTCTCTCTGCATTGTTCAATTTTGGCAAAAATACTGCTAAGCTGGTTTGGTCTAGAATCCTCCACCTTCCATCTGATCACCCCTGATATCCAATCAGGTTTTTTTTTCTTCCACTATCCTCCTGAGGTATGTCTGATTATCTTTGTTAAGTGCCTAAACCCTCTCCCACCTCCCCTCGCAGAACAAAACCTCAAGAGTTCTGCTGGAAAATCCCTAGCCAGCCAAAGCCTTTCAGGAACCTGGGCAATCTTCCTCCCACTGTGTCCAGTATAAAACCAAGCCTCCAGCCACTCTCAGTGTAGCCACCATCTTTGCCCAGGCAGGTCTCAGTTCCCTTTCATTAAACTTGACTTGAACTTCTCCTGGTCTTGTCTCTGGATACATCACTGAACTGCTTTCAATCCTGGATGGCCTTTAACAAGAATCCTCTTAGGTTAGTCAGTTTAGCCAAAATTGCTCCCTATCTTTGATATTCCATCCACGGAGAGCTACCCCTCTCCTTAGCTATGAATTCCCACTGAATATCCTCATGATGTATTCAGAGTTGAGCCCAATCACTCTTTCCACCTGCAAGACCCCACTGTAATAGCTCTTATACCTATGGTGATAGTCACCCATTGAGTAAAGTTTTTCTTACTGTCTTTGACAAGTGTCATGAATAATTTCTCCATAACATCAGCCGATCTCCTCACCCACTAGAAGGGTTTTTCTTTTTTCTTTTTAGTTATCTTGAATCAATGTATCCTGGCTAAGGGTCCAGTCATTATAGAATTACATACAAATTGAACTAGAACATTGCAAGAGGGTGTCCCAGTTGGAGAGAAGCCATTATTTCAACATATAAATTATTATTATTATTATGGTTTAAGAAATGAAAAGGTTTGACTCAATGTACTATCAAGAGTACATTCCATTTGGTTATTTTTCTTGCCATGCCATTTATAATTCTAGGCTTGTCACATTCCACCATTAGGTGGAATTACTGTTTGTTTTTTGTTTTTGTTTTTCAAAGAAGAAGGTTCAAAAGAACACCTGCTCTTCCCAACAAATATCCCAAATATCCAGTGACAGTCTGAAGATTATAAGAGATGCTGGCCTATTTAGAAAGCTCTTGAAAGCCCCAGTATTAAAATTATGCCACAGTGGAACTTCAAAGGCTTGGCTGGTTAAGATCAATTTGAAATGTCAGTTCAAGATCAAGTTAGATCTGACCTATTATGCTGACCTATTCTTTTCAGTCAAAACAGAGAGTCATTCTTTTCTTTTTTATATTGCTGATCTCTTATCAATGGTAACAGATAATCTACTCTATATACCATCTTTTAAATTAAGTATGAGGATTTTGATTGATTTAATTTTTCTTGTTCTTGAAATATAAGATTATAAGATGACAAAAATAAATTACATGTATAATGATGTTTTAGTCCCCTACTTTTCTTTGGATGCTATGCTTAATTTCTCATTTTTTGTTTGCATAGATGGCAAAAAATATTTTTCCTTCTTCAATAATAAACTAACTTTAGCTTACTATAACTTTTTAATGTTATAAACTTTTTAATTCTGTAAAACTTTTCAACCCTGTAATAACACTTGGCTTAAAATAAACACATTGTACAGCTGTACAAGAATGAGTCCTTTATATTCCTTTTCTATAAGCTTTTTTCCATTTTAAAATTTTTTATTTTCTATTTTACTTTTTAAACCTTTTTGTTAAGTTTTTGTTAAAAACTAAGACACAAGCACACACATTAGGCTAGGCCTACATAGGGTAAAGATCATCAACATCACCTCCACATCTTGCCCCACTAGAAAGTCTTTCCTTTTCGTTGTTTTTGAGATGGTCTCACTCTGTTGCCCCATGCTAGAGTGCTGTCATGTCAGCCCAGCTCACAGCAACATCAAACTCCTGGGTTCAAGTGATCCTTCTGCCTCAACACCCTTAGTAGTTGGAACTACAGACTCCAGCCACATCGTTCCAATAATTTTTCTAATTTTAATAGAGACGGGTGTCTCACTGTTGCTCAGGCTGGTCTCAAGCTCCAAAGCTCAAGTGATCCTCCCATCTCAGCATCCCAGAGTGCTAGGATTACAGGTGTAAGCCACCACACCTGGCCCCACTAATAGGTTTTTAGGGGCAATAACACAAAGGGAGCTGACATCTACTTTGATAATGCTGCCTTCCTCTGTATTATCTCTTGAAATACTTGCCTGAGACTGTTTTATGGTTAATCTTTTTATTTTTTTTTTAAGTAGAAGGAGTATACTTTAAAACAAAGACAAAAATATAATATAGTAAATACACAAACCAGTAACCTAGTCATTCGTTATCAAGTATTACTGTACATAATTTATGTGCTATACTTTTATATAGCTGGCAACACAGTAGATTTGTTTATACAAACATTACAAACATATGAGTACTGAATGCCTCTGCGACAACATTAGGATGGCTGTGATATCACTAGGCAATGAGAATTTTCAGTCCTATTATTATGGGACCACCAGTATATATGCAGTTCACTGTTGACAGAAGCATCATCATGCAGGAGCTGACTGTAATAGCTTGCTACATTTGCAATTACAGAATATATACTGCAATTTCATATATTTATTTAAGGTGTTGAGAAGAAATGCTTCTAAAGGTAGCAATGCATCAAATAAGTGATAATCATAATTGCTGAAACGAAACTCAGCTCTTAGACAGAAATACTTTTAAGTCATTCATGTTCAAATCAAAATTGGAAAACAGCCTATGAATCTTTTGTCTTCTAAAAGCAAGAGCAGCTAGTCACTTTTCCGCTGACATTTTCTTTCACCTCCTCCAGTCTGCCATCTTTCCAAACCAAAAGAAATGACCAACACTTAGAACCCTTAAAGCATAGGTGGTCCCAGCCTGACAGCAAGCAGTCCCGAGGGTTTTAGCTCTGCTTGCCCCCCCCCCCCACGGAAGACCACTGTAATTGCACAGGGGAGGGTTATCTTGACCCTGCTGCCAATAGCTATTAACTGATTACAGTGGGCCTCAGTTTCTACTTGGCTGCCCAGGAGTTTAGAAAACTCTTCCCTGGTGAGTTTTAGTCTAAACCCTCTGTCCTCTTAAGACTGCTCTTCCACATTGTGGTTACTTTTCTCTGGACTTTCCCTTCAACATCTAGTCTATACACCTTGACTGGACCTCCATGAGGCCTCCTCAGCACCCAGATGGGCCATTTAGACTCCTAACCATGCTGATTCCCTGTGCGTGCTGCTCATTCTCTGGGTGCCTCTTATATTCACTCTCTACCCTTCTCTATCTTGCTCTGTGTCCAGGAATATGGTCTTGGGAATGCAACCCCTTTCTCTCCCCAGAGCCTTATCTTCTAGCTTCCAGTTAAATTCAGCTAATGGGAGGCACCAGGAGGAGACCAGTGGATGGGGAAAGAATTGGGTGGGTATTTTTGCATTTCTGTGTGATGTTAGCTTCCTCCTAGCAGATGATTCCAGCTCTCATGAGGCCCAGTGATACTATTTATTCCCTTCCCTCCTTCAGCCATGGGTAGTGACATTTTCCAGCTGTGGTCAATCTCTGGCAGCCTTAACACTGTGGTTTGTTATCTTCACACTGCCTGCATTTCAGTATGTGGGCTCTTCATTAAAGCCGCTTTGTTTAGATTTTATTTTTTATTTATTTTTATTAAATCATAGCTGTGTACATTAATGCAATCCTGGGGCACCATACACTGGTTTTATAGACCGTTTGACACATTTTCATCACACTGGTTAACATAGCCTTCCGGGTATTTTCTTAGTTATTGTGTTAAGGCATTTATATTCTACATTTACTAAGTTTCACATGTACCCTTGTAAGATGCACCCTAGGTGTAATCCCACCAATCACTCTGCCTCCGCCCATCCTCCCCCTTCCTTCTCCTCCCTCTCCCCCTTCCCCATATTCTTAGGTTATAACTGGGTTATAGCTTTCATATGAAAGCCATACATTAGTTTCATAGTGGGGCTGAGTACACTGGATTCTGTTCCCTACTGGAGTCCTGATGGATGGATGGCTGAGCCCTTCAACTTTGCAGTGCTCCAAACCCAGTATGTAGCGCTAGCTCCTGGTTGGATGCACTGGCCCACTGCGCCACTGGAAATCATCTTCAGCCTCACACTCCTTTCCTTTGAAGGCTTCTTTCTTCTTCACTTTATACTCACTGTTCAGTAAGCTGTCTTCTGGGGATTTAACTCAGAGGTCTCAGCCTGAGATCTATGGATCCATAGGTTATATGGGTAGATATAGGGGATAGGGAGGGACTGTGTGTACCCTGACATTGTATAGTGGGTATGTGCTTGTTTTCTGGAGAGAAGGCCCACTTCTTTCATGACCTTCTCAAAGACCTATGACCTAAATGGTTAAGAATTAATTTTAACTGAAGATGGAAAGGAACAGATGCAAGTGGAGACCGACTGTAACATTTTAATTAGTGATGCATGACTCTTACAGGGTTTTCACCCTAGGCAGTGATTTCTGTCAATTCTCTGTTTATAATGAGAATCAACTCTGTTGAGTGTCCAAAAAAATAGCCTTAGTTCTAAACAATTGTTGGAAGAAAACAAGCAAAGACAGTGGCCAAAATTTCAGTCTTATTAATCACAGAGCTAGCTTAGTGTGAGTGCCAAGTTAGGGGGAGAGAGTGGTTGGCCAGACTTAGTCATCCAGTTACAGGCAAATCTGGGCCAGGTCAGACATTTTCACAATGGGTTTGTCCAGGTAAAACTCACAGTGGGTGAGTGAAGAAAGGGGAGGCACACAGATAGACTACATAAAAGAGAATTTCCACTCCTGTAGGTAGGTTCAATCCTAAGAGGAGAAAAAAAATGATAAGTAGAGCTATATGCGTTCAATTTCTCTCCTCAAATTTACCATTCAGTTATGTCACTCCATCTCCTCAGAGGTAAGTAGAGGGATAGAGAGAAGCAGGAGAATGCTGTACCAATAAATGATACCATTTTTCCTACGCCTTGTCCTAAGCTTTAGAAGATTTTAGGTTACATCACTTAATACCTGTCAGGTGCCACCTGGGATGTCCGAGTACAGGTCTGGGGCTGCACCTGTGCCTCTATGTCAGGCTCCCACCTTCCTCTCCCATGGCCTCTCTATGCCTACTCTGTTTGACAGCCATTCAGCACCCAATATTGAGGGCAACTTGTGAGAGGAATAAAAATGTTAAGTGAAAAACTCCATTACATTTATAAACAGAATTGATTCTTGCTGAGCAGGTGTATCAAAATGCATCTGGCTTCCAATAACAGAAAACTCAAGCTGGTGTGGACAACATGTAGATTGCTTTGTTTATAACTTGAAGCCTGGGTGCCCATAGTCAGCCAATCACTGACAAGAGAAATAGGATAACTCTTAGAGTAATCAGGTGTATGGGGTTGGCTTTCCAGAGGCACATGGACTGAACATGGGAACAGTGGACATACCTGAAAAAATAGGGTTCTCTTAAGAAAATAAAGGAAAATGGGTGGTGGGCAACCAATAGTGTCCAATACAGTTGTAACAATCAAAGTTGCTCCTCTTTTTTTGACTGAAATTCTTGTACCAATAACATTTTAGTCTACGTTGAAGATACATTGTTGATCACTTAAATCTCATAAAAAGAGTGCAGATGTTCAATAAACATGTTGTTAAACGTGTGTTGAATAGAAACCAAATGGTCTGAACCATCATCTAGATGGCCCAGAACTGGGGTTGGACAGAGATTCCTACCTCCGTGTCAGGATCCCACCTTCAAAATTCAAAATTAACTTGCAGGAGCTATATGGAATATAATCAAAGGAATAATTATCTTCTAGGAAGCCTAAGGGTGTTTCTTACTTACCCATGGAAAAGATAATACTGAAGACTAGTTCATAATTGCAATAATCATGTTTCCTAGCAGTCAACTGGGCCTGAAGATGCAAAACAGATGGGATGGAATGGCTGGCCATCATGGCAACAGCAGAAGCAACTATCTTTCACTGAGCACTTAATTTGTACCAGGCTCTGTGCTAGACACTGAAATACATTCTGTTATTTAATTTAAATATTGAAACAATTCTTATGAGCTAGGTATTATTTTCTCAAATTATAGACAAGGAAATTGAAGCTTAGAGATGAAGCGTGTTGCCTGAGATCGCCTGTAAACCCAAGCATGCCACTTGGCAGCCTGTGCTCTTACCCAAGGGCTGTCACAGCTCCCGAACTAAGAGTTGTGGACATAATCCAAGATAAGTGCCGGGACTCTTTGTGTTCTCCAGTTGTTCCTCTAATGCAAATTCAGAAATTCTCAAGGATCCTTTTCCTAGACAAGATCTCTAGGCCCCATGCCTTATATAAGTGGCTAAATGCCCAGACTTATTTGGGATGTGACAGTTCAGAAAATGCCATAATCAATTGTTTTTGGACATTGGCATCTACAAAATGAGGCCAAGGATTTGGTCTGGCCACACTCCTGGGAGCAAAATCTGCCCCAGATGTTCCCTGGTCATCATTTCTTAACCAAGAAAATGACTCCTCAAAAGACATGCCAACCACTAGTGTCAAAGAACCATGACTCATAAATCTCTGCTAACATCCTATTGGGTTCTTCATCAAAAATCTAGTTTGTTCCATTTTTAAAATATGGGAAATAACATATCCTTGGGGGATAAAAACAAAATGATATTTTAGATCTGAAAGGGGCATTAGAGATCACAAAGTCAAAAGAAAAAGAGTCTCAGAGAACAGAAGCTCCTTTCTCAACTCACATTCCTCGTGAATAGAGGAGCTGGGGTCAGCAACCTCTGGGTAGGCCAGTATTCCCTTTGTATGTCATCAGAGTCATGAGCACATCCCCACAAAAGCTACAGTGAGGTCACTGGAAATTTGTCACGAGGAGGATTGCTTTCTCTGTGTTTCTAAGAAATTACTATTTATTATTTATTTGTTGTTTGATAGCCAATATGGTTGCTGGTGGGTAAAGTGAAGTTAAGCTACAGGTCTAAGAGACACAAAATCTGAGAATCTCCTGCTTTTATTAGGTTGGTATTTTATTTTTCACAAAGCAAAAAAATTGACTAGTCCTTAAGCAGGGGAAAAGGTATTACTACTTTGCCCCTACATTTTTCCTTATCTTTCGATAATGAATCAGTGAAGCTGGCAATACATTACTTCTCCAGTAAGATATAAACAAGAGAGACGGGCACCTATGGAATAGTAGCAGTGGTAACAGAATCTTAAGGCAGAACTGTTTGACTGAGACTCTTGATATATGAGAAGATTAATCAGTCTCTGTCTCTCTCCTCTAGACCTACACCTGTCTCACTTCGTATTCCCCTAAATCCTAACCCAGACCTGTTTTGGATGCTCCAGGGGAAATCTTAAAGGGATAATCAATGCCCTGATGTTGTAGCCAACAGATGTCATCATAACAACATTCCTAAAAATACTCCCACCATGTCAACCCAGTGCTCTGATGACACCTGGATCACAGAACTTAATGTATATTGTGTTATTTAACTCTGTGTTTCCCCTAGGAGACTTTAGAGCCCTACTTCTTAAGGGCAGGGACCACATCTTATTTGTGTTGATTTCCCCATAGTATAGTACAGTGCTTAGTCCACAGGACACATTAATTAAATCATTGGTTACGTGAACAGTCCAAAACCTGCTACAGCTTGCCCAGCACCTATTACATCCAAAGCTCTTTTATTTTTCACATGTGAGGCCTCCTACCAGAACACTTTCAAGGGCTTTTCATGCTAAACAAATCTTTCCATCTTCCTAGACTCCATTTCAGACCTCTTGGATTGTTTTGCCCTCTGAATTTCTATAGAACATAATCAGCTTTTATTTTATACATTATTTTAGCATTTTATACATGTTGCTCTTGCCCTTGAACAGAAAATCATTTTTATATCTCTCTTTAGTACCCTATTCTACAGAGCCTAATGTAATTATATTAATACTCTGATGCTTCATATTTGTTATACAAATGAATAGTTAAAACACGAGGCTGACAGATGCAATACCCACAACCGCTTGCAGCCTGCAAATGTAGAATTTGATAAAAAGTGATTTCTAGATTCCATAGGTCTAACACTATGAAAAAGCCCAAATTTTGACAATGAAAATAAATAAAACTGATGTGAAAATTTCAGCCTTCCTATTTTAAACATAAATTCATCGAGCCTGCTTCTGTTAGTTCTACACAGCCCACCATTTTCCTTATCAAATCATATTTGTAAGCATATAATTTTGAAAACACAGACATGCAATGCATATTTTTGAAATAGGTCAGGTGCAGAAAGATGGGAGAAAACACCTTCACTGGCAAGGGAAAAAAATACTTCTATTACTCACAATTTAAAGCTTGATTCATGAGATCCCATGGAAATTCCCACATGGTCACTTGGAAAATCAAGCTGGTGGAGAAATATTCTTCCTACACTTAACCACTTATACTTGGTCTCTTTGTCCAACCTTGCCATCTCTTAGCCTCTAGAGTTTTCTTCCTAGACATAGATATGATTGTGTTCTTCTCCAGGATCATATCTTTTCTCTGCTCAGAATCCTTTAATGGTGACCCTTACAAGACCAAGTGCCTCTTAAACCCTGTTGAACATGGCCCTGTTTTACCTTCCCAGAATTTCTCTGCCCCAAGCCCCATTTTTCCAGCCAATTTGCCACCCCAGGAAGACAACCTTCCTTATTTATCCTTCTATGTCAGGGGAAGCTAACTTTTTCTACAAAGGGACAGGGAGTCAATGTTTTAGCTTTTGTAGGCCATTTGGTCTCCATCACAACTCTTCTGCTGTAGGGTAGAAGCAACAGTAGATAGTATGTAAAAGAATGGGTATGGCTCTGTTTTGATAAAATCTGGTTTATGAAAACAGAAACTTGAATTTCATATAATCTTAACATGTCATGAAATATACTTCTTTTTTTTTGAGACAGAGTCTCACTTTGTTGCCCTCAGTAGAGTGCCGTGGAGTCATAACTCACAGCAGCCTCAAACTCTTAGGCTCAAGTGATTCTCTTGCCTCAGCCTCCCAAGTAGCTATTTTTAGAGACAGGGTATTGCTCTGGCTCAGGCTGCTCTCAAACTCATGAGCTCAGGCAATCCACCCTCCTCGGACTCCCAGAGTGCTAGGTTTACAGGTGTGAGCCACTGTATTCGGCCAAAATACAATTCTTCTGATCCCTCCCCACCCATCATTAAAAAATGCAGAACCAAGGCCGGATGCGGTGGCTCACACCTGTAACCCTATCACTCTGGGAGGCTGAGAAGGGTAAGCTTGAGCTCACGAGTTCGACACCAGCCTGAGCAAAAGCAAGACTCTGTCTCTACCAAAAAATAGAAAAACTGAAGCCACTGTCTTTAGCCCAAGAGTTAGAGGTTGCTGTGAGTTATGATGCCATGGTACTCTACCCAGGGCTATAGCTTGAGACTCTGTCTCAAAAAAACCAAACAGACAAACAAAATGCAGAACCATTCTTTTTTTTTTTTTTATTTTTTTAAGTAAATTTATTTTAGGTTAATGTGAGGGTACAAACAACGAAGTCAAAATATTTGATTTTGTAGGTAGAGTCTCTCTCTCTTGTGGATATGTCCCACATGACCATCTCTAGTTCCCTCCATACACAGTCAGGCAGAGGGGCAGATTCAAGCAACAAGCTTTAATTTGCCAATCTCTGCTCACGACGGACACGTTCCCTCTATTGTGTCTTCCTTTTCATCTCATCTCTGAATTCCTTTTCATTCTCCAAGGTTAACTCAAATACCATGCTGTCTGAAATACTGGAATACCAATTCCTCTCGGATGTACTTCTGTGCCTCTTCCTTTTTGAGGCCCAGAACTTTTTGGTTAAATTCCCAAAAAGGTACTAGATGCTGTCTGCCTTTGCTGTCCTTAATGATGAGCTCACTATTTCATGATTCACTGTGATTCCATGTCTAATTCAACTCTGCATGAACATCGTTCACCACCACCCCCACAATACCTACCACAGAGTCAATACCCAATAAATGTTTATCTAATAATGAAAATCTATGCCTTGCCTCTTCTAAACCTCTTCAAAGGTATTGATAATAAAGTCAGACTAGAGAAATAACACCATAAAAGCTGGAATGAACAGGCCCTAAGGCCTGATGCCATCATAAAGATTGGGCTAGGAGCCTCCTTTCAGGCAGAGCGAAAAGGGAAAATGGGGGGGAGGGGGGCAAAATACACTCTCCCCAGCTGGTGTTCTTGGAGACCTACTCCTAAAGTCACTGGGTGCTCAAGAGAAGTCTGGAAGCCTCTCAAGCACTGGTTCAAAAATTTAATCAAGACCCCAGAGACCTCTTCCAAAGAGCCTAGTGGAAGCAACTCTAACTTGGAAAATGCTCAGAGTGGGTGTGGGTACTGCCCCATCCTGGCAGGAAGGAAACTTCTGTAATGGGTTGTCATGTGACTGAGTAAGAGTAGCATAATTCCCAGTGGAAATACCAGTGTTGAGTCAGCTGTGAAGTGTAGCTTTAAATAAAAGAACAAGGGATTTGGTGTGTGGAGTTATTTAACATTAACCAACTGGAAAAGATCAGCCAAGCCACGTCCGCAGCTGTCTTTTTCTGGCAGATGTTAGCTAATGGAGCAGATTGCTTCTTGAGGTCCCTCCCACTTTGTGCTATCAATACTATTTAGTTGGCATAAATAAGCTTCTTACTACTTTAAAAGTAGAAAGCATTGGCATCTACGTCACGTAAAAGAGTATCAGTCCTTTATAGTTCAAGCTACAAAGATGGAAGCCTGGGAGGTCAGGGAGGAAAGAAATATCGGGGTCAGAGCATAAAATGTGGAGCAGAAAGACCTGAGTTCAAACCCACATAGGAACACTTATTGATGACTTCACCTTGAGTTAAGCTATCCACTCTATACCTCAGTTTCATCGTCTACACAATAGAGACCATGACAGTCACCTTAGAAACTTGAAGGATTACAAGATCACCACATCGCACCAGAACATGGCAGCGGCTCCTATAATTACTCGTATCCCAAAATGTCTGTCATAAACAGCTTCACATAGTAGGTACTGAATATTTGCTGATTGATTAGCTAATCGCTTGCAATTAAAAAGCTCATCATGGTGCCAGAGCAGAGAGGCTGAGATTTGGGTTTCATGATTTGTTGATAAATAGTCAAGGCTTGTCATTTATAAACAGCTTTTTATGAGTCAGTGCATAGGAGAAAGGGAATAGGATGTAATAAGAGCCAGCTAAAAAGCATTACTCAGCTTGAATAATGTCAGTAAAACATTACTTGAGCTAGAGGCTGCTCAGCAAAGCTAATGAATAATGTGTAAGCCACTCAAAAGATGTAGGTGTTGTTATCATTATTCTACTGCTTGAGCATGAGATCTGGTCTTCTGGCACAGTGCTCCCGTCCAGATGGAAATGCAGGGTTTATCAAAATCCCATACATCTTGAGTTCAACAAGCCCTTATTCTTGCAATACTTGTTTATAATATGTGAGACCCCACAAAGAGCTGCCATATCCAGTTGTGCATGTTGTGCACTGCAGAAGCCTCAAGGAGCTGGTCACATGGACCAGGAATCTCCTACAGGTACAAAGTGTGCCAACTGATGCTGGAGCAGCCCTGCCCCACAGTGTTCTAACCCTAGAGTACTTACTGTAACCTTAATGAGGACACTAAATCCAGAATAGAAAATTCTTAAGAACAAAGTGGTGTGAATTTTGATGATATGCTTGGCAAACTAATTGGCTTAAAGTATTGATGAACTTTGAGAGTTATTCTTTTTTGAAAATTGGACAAATTATACATTTGGTCAATCTAGAGGGTTCTGAATCCAACATGTGCATTGAATCAAATTATTTGAATAGAATAATAGCCTATTATGGAAAATGGGCTTCCTGGAATATTGCAGTCATATAAACACAAGAGGCTTTATATGTTGGGTAAGATCAATCAATCAAATTTGCCCTCGTTCCTACTTGAGGAGTGTCTATGGCCCTCCTCAACTAGGAGCAGAAGGCAGATGAGTAAGAATTATTAATACAAGCCTAGGAGAACTACCATATATACTCGAGTATAAGCCGAGTTTTTCCGGCACAAAATTTGTGCCGAAAAACCCAAACTCGGCACAAATTTTGTGCCGGAAAAAACTTGGCTCATACTCGTGTATATACGGTAAGTCTTTTAGAACAGTATTTTTCAACCTTTTTTAACTCATAGCACACTTGAACCTATAGTTACACTTCTGTGGCACACTTAAATTATGTTGATCAAAAAAAAAAAAGGAGTTAAAGGCGGCTCAAGGAGTAGGCTGCCAGCCCCATATACCAGAGGTGGTGGGTTCAAACCTGGCCCTGCCCAAAAACTGCAAAAAAAAAGTAAAAAAAAGAATCAATAACTTGGCGCCTGTAGCTAAGGGGGTGGGTTTGAATCCAGCCCAGGCCAACTACAATTAAAAAAAAAAAAAAAAAAATAGCCAGGCCTTGTGCTGGGCGCCTCTAGTTCCAGCTACTAGGGAGGCTGAGGCAAGAGAATTGCTTAAGCTCAAGAGTTTGAGGTTGCTGTGAGCTGTGATGCTACAGCACTCTACTGAGGGCAACATAGTGAGACTGTAAAAAAAAAAAAACAAAAAGATTATACTTACTGTGCTTTGAACTTCTTTTGAAAATAATTTAATTAATGGCTTTTAACTATTCTGGCAGCACACCTGAGATCCTCCCATGGCACAGCACTGTGCCACAGCGCATCTGTTGAAAATCATTGTCTTTGAGGGTGGAGGGAGTTTGCTGATTATGTGGGTACATAAAACCTGCTGGACCCTCAAGTATAAGAAAAAAGAACCTCTTTGCTGTTGGGAAGGAAGGTCTGACTATTTCCAGTAAGTCACTCTCTAGACACAAGATGCCAATTTCTGAAAATGATTAAGTGCTCTGGCTCTCTCAAGCGTCACCCAGGAGAGAGAGTTTTGAAAGCATGGGTAGAGAATGTCAGCTCAACCGCAGTGAACCTCAACAATTCTAGGACTAGAGTGCAAAATATATGCTCCATCCAGTTAAATGAATTGGGAAGGTTTTTAAAACATGTTTTTTCTCTGTAACTCATTTTAGCCCTGGCAATTTCACATAATCCAGTTATAATATGTGTTAGTCTTTCCTGATGAATATATTTTGGATGGTTTTGTAATAGCTCTAAGAAGCATTCTCATTTAAACGAAATGATGTTTGGGGAATGTGAACAATCATCTTGTGATTTAAGCCTGACTCATTATCAAATAAAAATACTATGTTTTCCTCATTCTCTGAACCTGCAGCCTCTCATTTCTAGGTAGAGAATCAGGGCTTTATAAGCCTGGTTAAGACTGTGAATGTCATTATTTATGACATCTCTGTTAAGAGTAACTAAGCTTCAGGAAATACTCATCCCAGATCTCTGTGTCCCTGGGGTTTGCCCAGGTAACTGGGGAAGGACCAATCAATTCCTGCAGCTCAGCCTGCAGCGGCATTTCTGCAGCTGAAAGACAGAGCTTTCGGGGGGGGGGGTGGGGGGCGGGGGGGTAACCTCCTGAAAAGTTGTCTCAAAGGGCAAATCTGTGTATCTTTTTGTGGCTATCTATAAATGGCATTTTTTTGTGCAGCATCAAAAGCAAAGAACACACTTCCTCTTGTCTGATTAGTACACATGCATTAGGTATATTTTAGATTTCAGAGATTATCAGATTCTGAAAGGAATTAGTGTGTATTTTCTAAAACAATCCCCAGAAAGGCCTAGGGTACCCCAAATAATCCAATCCACTCACACATATGCACCAAAGTGTGCAAACAGTCAAATCAAGGGATGAAGAACGGCTATAAATAGTCTTACCTCCATTTAGGTCAGGCTTTGCTGCCAAATGAGTTTGTATCATTCTTTAGGAAAAAAATGGTTCAGTTTTCAGAACTTTTTGGATTTCAGTATGGCAAATGAGGGACTGATTACCTGCTAAATGTTCCAAGATGTTACGGAAAGGCTGTGGATTAATGGTTGTCAAAGTGGACCCCAGACCAGCACATCAGAATCACTGGGACCATATTAGAAATGAACTTCTCAGACCCCATGCCACATTTACTGATGGAGAAGCTCAGGAGATGGGGCCCAGAAATCTGTGTCTGGAAAGTCTTCAGGGCATTCTGAAACCCACAGCAGGTTGAGAACCACTACTGGAAAGGTTCAAGCATAAACATTGGGCTAGGACTGAGGAGACCTGGGTCCTCATAAATGAACTGTGACACATAATCTCTTACTAATTTGACTTCTAGTCTTCAAAACAGGGATTACATCTACCTTCCCTTTCCATTTGGTAGGATAATCGTGCGTGTTTTTAATCATATTTTTATATAAGAATAAAATAACATCATTATTAAATAGAACAAAAGTTAATTAGCAAATCAATGCTATATTATAAGAGAAAGTAAATTGAACGTGTAAAAATGGTACATCTGTGCCTGGAAAACCCCAATCGCAATGACCTCTCCCTCAGGTTTCTTGTCTCTGGCAGGCCCAGAGTTACCTTCTCAACCAGACAATATGCAAAAAGACTGGCCTATTCAGGGAAGTAGCTATATGAACACATTTTTATATTCACTACCCCATCTCATTCCAGAAAAGATTTAAAACAATATTGAAAGATAGATGACATGTTCTGCTGCTTGAATTGCTGTGCTACGGGCAAAAAGAACAATCCAGAGACGCATATGGTACAACAGAAAGACCCTTGAATGAAGAATCGGGAAACCTGAATTCTAATCCTAGATCCACCACTAATTAACTAGGTGACCTTGGTCAAGTCACTTTCGCTTGTCTAAGCGTCAGTGTTTGGCTCTAAACATGGTTCTTCTAGCTCAGCTCTCTTACCCACCATCTGTTCTTCCAGTTCCAGGACACACACGACCGTGCACGGATCCACTGAGAATGAACACGAGCTGAGCTGTCTTCCCAGTCACAAACCCCGGCAGAAAACAGACAGAAGCTGAGCTGTGTATTAGAGCACTGAGCCGTCACACAGTAAAAACCTACTTAGACATTCTAGTTCCCCCAGGCAAGACTTTTATTCACAATTAGTTTACTATAATGGCTATTATTACTATTTTTTTAAAAAGTCTTTGCAGGGAAGGCTCAGTCCACACAGAAATTCTCCTCTACCTTGGCTATAGCCCAGTGCTTACATTTCAGCTGTGGTCATTGCATCTTGTTCTACCTGCTCACCTTGGATCAGAGGTGACAGCACATAGCTGCTCTACCCAAGCCCATTTTGGTACCTGTTATCTTCTCTGGCAAAGCCACATCTTCAAGCACTTCCTGACTGGGGCAACTGGCCCTGCAGAGGCACTGGCTTACATTCACCCAGGCCTGTGGTCTCCATCATGTCCATAGGACAAAAGCTCTTAGAAGCATCATCACACTCAGAATACAAGGGGTTACCTGGGCATTGAAAAATTGGCCCCTAAGTCACATAACACACTTTCCCCCTTCATGATTTCCAATTTTCGTGTGCTATTTTGGGAGGCATCAGACTGCCTGGGTGCTAGATATCTCATCTTGCCTTCCTATAGTTATCTACTTCTTGAATAATTCATTTAACTTCTGTATCCGTAGAATGAGAATACTACTAGGTGTTTTCTCCTAGTGTTATTGGGGGTATTAAACTATATTCTTTGTTAACTGCCTACGTCAGTACTTTGCACAAGGGAAGAGTTCTCAATTGAAGTATGATTCTCGTTTCCAGCTACTTTCTAGGTTTTGTAATGAAAACTACTAGGCTTAGTAATGGAGCCCTCAAGAAGCCATACTGGGACAGAAGTATTACTCCATATAGTAGAAAAAAATCATAATTCTTCAGAGAATAACAACATTTCAATTTGTACTTCACTGAAGTCAAATAAATATAATGGCACAAGGCAAACTGTGCAAACCACAAAAACCCAGAAAAATAAGCTCCAGGTGAGTTTAGAAAAAACATTGCATACCTAGGGTGCTTCTATTAATAAAAGCACTCCATTGTGTGATTTGGCTTAAATACTGCCATAGTCATTTTGTGTTCTTATAAGATTCCTGTGGTTTTTAAGTAAAATGAGATCACACAGAAACTAGTCTAGATCTGGGATATTAGGCCAAGATAAATTTTAAATGTAGATGACTAGAATACTCTGTATACAGAAAGGGAATGGAAAGCAAATTTTTAAAATTATGTTTCCTGGAAACATGTAGCTTGAGAAAAAGATAACTTTGTCCTTGATGGGTCCAGCATGAAGTTACCTCCTATAGCCACTAGATGGCGGCCTTTGGTTTGCAGGGTAGTCCATTCCCCCATAGATAGTTGCAGGTGTAAAAATGGAAGACTCATTCTCCAGCATCACCTTCAAGCAGCATAAAAAACCAATTATATGCAGAATTTGGTGTTAAATCCTGTGTAGGACAAAGAACAGAGCCAGCCTAAATTCTTTCCTCAAGTAGCTAACAATCCAGTAAAAGAGAGACACAAATTTAGATCAAGAATTTGGAGAAAGTCATAAAAGTGATGAAGGTAAAAATAAAACACCAAGTGTTCAAAGGAAGTTAATTCAAAGGAAGGAAGAGATTCATGCAGCCTGGGCAATGGGTGAGTTGGATTAAAATGTGTGCGTGGTGGAAGGAGCAACTTAAGAGCTTGGTGGAGGGGTGCAGAAAGAGGCATTTGAAATATGCTTTGAAGTACAAGTAGAAGGTGGGTGAGGGAACAACGGAAGTGAGAGGATGAGAGGAAGCTACCCAGGAGTTAGGAACAGCCTGGATAAAGGGATAGAGGAAGGCAATCTTCTGCTTTCTCTTTCCCCCGCCTTTATTTGTAGTGAAACAAATAGCTCTTGTGATGCCACTGCTCTATCTTTTTTGTTGGACAAGAAAGGTAAGAAGATTCGAAGCATAATTCACCAGGATATTCTCACATTCTCAGATGAAAGTGAGAATCTACAAATGAATGAATGAATTGACACATCCTATAAGCTGGACTCTGTAATATGGCAGGAGCCATTTATTTAAATTCAAATTATTTAAAATGAAGTAACATTAAAAAATTCTGTGGCTCAGCTGCACCAGCCACGTTTCAAGTGCTCAGTTGCCATGGCTGGCCAGTGGCTACCACACTGGACAGCACAGACAGGGAACATTTCCATTATCACATAGCATTCCACGGGTCAGTACCATTCCAGGAGATAAGAATTATCTCAAAAGCTAAATATTATTGAGTTACATTTTCTTGACTATTTCTGTATCTTTCATTAAAGATTAGTTTCTTATTGATCCCTGTCTCCCCGACTCTGTATCGTGGACCACTGACTCCTGCTGCTGTTTCCCAGGCTCTGGGACACTGAATGTGTCCAGCAGGAGACCAGGTGCAGGAGACCAGGTGCAGGAGGAAGGGCAGGGTCTACCTGTACATGCTCCCCCACCCAGCCAGGAGTTATCCATGGCAGTGGCAGAATCTCTTCCATGTTTCTGCAGCCTCCTGTGAGTTTCTAGGACCTACCAGTGGCCTTGCTGCTGGGCTCTGGGGACACTATCTCTTCCCCACAGCCCTCCAGTCCCAGGGGTGTGGCTCACGTCCTGCTGTTGTTAATCTCCCATTTGTTTCACCATTGCCTGTTTAGCTTCTCAGCTCTTCCAGCAATTTATAATTCTTCTGTAGGATTAAATTCCTTCCATTTCCCTCACTACCTGCTATAAGATCTGTTCTCCTGACTAGGATGTAAGATCATTTATCCTGACCGATATATTACACAAATCCAGTTGTCACACTTGAAGGCTAGCAATTATCAGAACATTAGCAAATATGGAATATCTTTTCAGACAAGAAGTAAGTCTTGAAGGGATTTGTATTCCCACATCTCAGGTGAAACACAATTAGAATTTGTTTGGGTTAGAGAGGACATTTCTATTGTCCTAAGGCCCTTGCAATTTTTGCTAGCTTTCATTGCCATTATTCTTCCTGTTTCTCGAGAAGGGAACTGGGTCTCAAAGAGGCTGAGTAACTCACCCAATGACAGACAGATACAAAGAACAGAAAGTCAAAGCGAAAATGCTGAACACATGGAGCCTTGTACAAAAATAGGAAGTGCCGCAAAATTCCATTTCTATGAAATTCTGAAACAAATAAAACCTACCTAAGGTGAAATAAGTCAAAAGTATGCTTGTGTCTTGGGGGAGGAGCAGAATGGTTGGGACGTGATACAAGGGACTTTTCTGGAGAAAGGGAAATGTGAAAAAGTGTGAAAGGGAAAAGTGAAAGGGGTAGGGACACACAGCTGGATATATTTGTGCAAATTATACAGTTAAGATTGTGTTAAATACATCACAATGTATGTAAATTTTACCTTACACTGTAAAAAAAAAGAGTTGCAAAACAAGAAAGTGGGTGGAGTTATACGTGAAACAGGAATGGCAGAGTGCTGATAGCAGAAGCAGCTGGGCCACGGTTCCAAGAGCCTCATTATCCTTATTCTGTTTAACTGTGCACAAGTTTGAAATTTTCCACAATCAAAAGTTTTTAAAAATCATAAAAAGATCCTCTGGCTCTAGCTGATTTTAAGGTTTATGGTGTTTTCACCAACCACTGTGCTTCAAACAATTTTAAATCATCCTCAAACACAAAAGGCTGACTCCAACCCAAGGAAGATGCAGGACAGGCAGAAATGGACAAGAAGGGGACCTGGGCAGCCAAACGGAGAAGCAGCCATGCCCCACAGCGTGCCAAGTAACTGCACGGAAAGGATGAGATGCCACCACCCTGCTCCAAATTTGCATCTTTCTATCACTATTCATAATATTCAGGCTAGAAAGGGCAGAGTACAATTAGGTTAGAAGTTGAAATGCAAAACCTATGAGAACATACAAATGAATCAAAACGTCCAGAGGCAGAAAATTACATGCCAATCCTTGGGCAACACTGGAGGAAAAAGAGTCAGAAGATTGAGTTCAAATAACTTTCCTAATTATTTAAAAGGAAAAAAAAAAAAGTCCAAAGGCTCCCTGTGACCACAAGATACAGTCTAGAGTCTACAGGAGGTTTGCTGCAGGCTGTAGCTTAATCTCCTGTCACTCCTGGTTCCTTCTCTGCACTCTGATGATAGCTAAGTTTTTGTAGCTACCGGTGTACAACCTGCTGTTTCAGGCCTCCTCATTTTACTGGTGCTATTCCCTCTCACCAGAATGTCTTTCTTTTCCTTCCTGTTTGTTATTTCAGATTTAGCTCAGGAATTACATCCTTCAGGATGGGCCCTAGAACTTCATGTCATGGCCAATGCTCGCACAATACTGGTAATAGCGCTATCACCTGTCTGGGCATCAGTGTCCCCCCTTGGCTTTCAGCAAAGCCAAGGTTATGCCATGTGCTAGTCCTGTATGCCCTCCCAGCACCCTCAGTGCTCAGTACCCTGCAGACGTACAGTAAGGGCTTGCTGGAATATTAGATAGGTGTTTGGAGCTGGGTATTCTGTGTGGCTGCTGGATACAAAGAAAATACAGTGGTAGTGGGCTTATGGCCTTCCTCAGGCTGCCTGGGATTCATCCACGCCCCCCAGCTACTGTTTCTACCACAGCCAAGGTGCTGGGCTTGAATGGAGTGAAACTTCCAAAGGGCCTTGAACTACCATGTTAGACCTTTTGGGGATGGAGGCTAACGCGATGCTGACAAAATTCCTCTCTCACATAATAAAAAGTAGTTTTGCCAAACACCTTAGTGATGATCCTTTACCTAATAAAATAACAAGAACAAAGAGAAATGAAGAAATAACATTACTATGTGAAACCAAAAAAAAAAAAAAAAAGCTCTGAAAATTGATCAGGCCATTTTCTTTGAAATAATCCTCATTAAAATACTTGAATATTAAATGTTCACATGATGTCACAAGCAAAATGGTAGAAAGTATTAGAATCACAGGAAAGAAAACAAGAAGAGATTTTCAAGGCATTTAATATCAGACAATTATTTTTCTCGACATAAAAGAATCTTGAAGAAAACCCAGGCTGAGGAGAGAAGGAGAATTTTGTGCCACTGATTCTTTCCTACTGGGATATACATACTCTTCATTGCTCTGTTAATCAGATAAAGACAGATGATAATTCAATAAAAGGAAGAATTTCTTCCAACAGAGCCTGGGCTCTATCTAAAAGTAGTGAACTCTGTCATTGGAAATTTTTTTTTTTTTTTTTTTTTTTTGAGACAGTGCCTCAAGCTGTCGCCCTGGGTAGAGTGCTGTGGCATCACAGCTCACAGCAACCTCCAACTCCTGGGCTCAAGCGATTCTCTTGCCTCAGCCTTCCAAGTAGCTGGGACCACCAATGCCCTCCACAAAGCCTGGCTATTTTTTGGTTGTAGTTGTCATTGTTGTTTGACAGGTCCGGGCTGGATTCAAACCCGCCAGCTCTAGGGTATGTGGCAGGCACCTTAGCCGCTTGAGCTACAGGTACTAAGCCTGTCATTGGAAATGTCAAAAAACAGTTGTGGAGAACTACTGGGAATAGAACTGAATCAACGGTTTCGAGAGCTTTGGATTTTATGTACAAATATAAACTTTAAAATGGTAGGTGCCAACATAAGGTTGCCAAGTTTTTATAATTCTAAGAATACTAATTAAAAAATCTACTAATATAGTAACATTTTTTCATTAAATAAAGGTCATTTGGGGGGAACCTCAAAGCACAAATGACATAATATCAGAATAAAAAGTTCTTTGTGGCTGGGCGTGGTGGTTTACGCCTGTAATCCCAGCACTCTGGGAGGCTGAGGTGGGTGAACTGCCTGAGCTCATAAGTTTAAGACCAGCATGAGCTAGAGCGAGACCCTGTCTCTAAAAAGTAGCTGGGTGTTGCAGTGGGCACCTGTAGTCCCAGCTACTTGGGAGGTTGAGGCAAGAGGATTGATTGCTTGAGCCCAAGAGTTTGAACTGCACTCTACTGAGGGTGACCAAGTGATACTCTGGTGGCGCCTGTGGCTCAGTGAGTAGGCGCTGGCCCCATATACCGAGGGTGGCGGGTTCAAACCCAGTCCCAGCTGAACTGCAACAAAAAAATAGCCAGGCGTTGTGGCAGGTGCCTGTAGTCCCAGCTTCTCGGGAGGCTGAGGCAGGAGAATTGCAGAAGCCCAAGAGCTGGAGGTTGCTGTGAGTCCTGTGACATCATGGCACTCTACCGAGGGCGGTAAAGTGAGACTCTCTCTCTACAAAAAAAAAAAAAAAAAAAAAAAAAGAAAGAAAAGAAAAAAATTCTTTGGGTTAAGTAAATTTGGTTATATGAAAATTTCCTAACTTTGGCCTTACTTTTAAAATTCTGCAGCAAACCATCACGTATTTCATTAAGGGCCTGAAATAGTCCAGAGCCTGGAATTTTAAAACAAAACCTTTAAGATGACCTTTAAGTTCTTCCCAATATTTTTTAAATGTTGATGTATGATTAAAGTTTAGTATACTGGTTAAGTGTGCGGTTCTGGAGTTGGTGCCCATGAATTTACAGCCAAGGCTCAAATTAGCTATGGGCAAGTTATTTAACTTCTCTGAACCTCAGTTTTCATCCCTGAGACACAGGGATAATATTACTGATTCACGGTGCTGTTAGAATTCACTGAGATAATGTAAATGAAGCACGTGGCACAGGGAATGGGAGGGAGTGTTTAATAAAAGTGGCAGCCCCTCCCACTGTCACATCTTCTGCCCCAGAGGAAATTTCTTATGGATAATCGGTGTCAGTACGCACTGTTTTCTTAACACTCTCATTTCCAACAGAGGAATAGATTACTTTATTTAGCATGCAATACTTGTCCCCAGTTTCCTAGGCTCCTACTTCGGCCTTCGGTTGCTGCATTCTCTGCTACCTGCTTCTCCAGACAATGGCCAACCGCCCGTGACTTTTCTCCTTCTTCTTGGGACCTTTTTTCTTTTCCACCTGCTTGCTTGCTTGCCAGTCCACCAAAGGTGCTGTTTCCCCAACCTTCGCTGGCTCTGCCTGCCCCTGCCGACTGACCAGACCAATGCTCTCCAATGTTCAGAGTGTAAACAAGAACCGCTGACATTAATATCAATCAACTCTGCTCTGTTTCTTTACCAGATAGTAGGTCTCCAAATGCTGTGGGGACTTGTGCCCCTGGGCCTGTGATTTCAAGTCTGAAAGTCGAAGCAACGAGGAAGCTGGAAGATGACTGATGTTTGAAAGCTGAGCAGCTCGGGCTCATCCTTTGTGAAAACATCCAGCAGCGTCTATTCAAATAATGCATTGTTCTAACTACAGCTAATGCTTCCCTCCCTTGGTGAGGAAGCGATACTGTGATGTCATGACAATGATCAGATGGATGTCCTGACAGGTGCTGAGCAGTCTAGAATTCAAGAACTCTATTGAGCAGCAGTAAATCGGGACAAAAGGGTGCTGAAATAAGGTCTTTTATACAAAGGTCTTCACTGAGAGATGTCAGAGGAGCGTCTGTGATTTGGCAATTGCGTAAACTAAGATGTGCTGAATAAGCCTCGAATTCTTTTCTTTCCTACCTGTGCCAGGTCCGCATTTGTGACTTACTAGTTTAACTGTGACGGGGCATGCCAGAGGGATGAAAGCGGAGAGTGCTGTGGTTGCTAACCACAGCAGAAAGGAGAAAGAACTGGCCGACAAGGCAGGGCATTCAGAAGTCCCCCACTGGTTACTTCTCATGGGCAATGTCTATGAAACATCTTAGGATCTTAATATATAAATAGAAGTTCTTCTTTGACTGTGCTATTGCTACAACCTTTTCATATTCTCTGTTTTTCTGTGCCTTTAAATTTTTCCATATATAAAGTGTACTGCATGGGCCTTGTGGGCTACTGTAAGGCCTTTTGCTTTGGTCTTTAATGAGATGAGAGTCAGTAGAGGGTTTTGAGCAAAGGGGAAACAGGGTGTGCCTCACCTCTTAACAATCGCTCTCACTGCTGGGTGGAGGTCAGGGCAAAGGAAGAACAGCAACTAACAGGGTGTGGCAATAATCCAGGGGAGAAAGGTCAGTGGCTTGGCCTAACCCCATTTATGGGATTCAGGGTACTGCTTCAATATACAATTGGCTGGAAGCAGCAGAGATGGGGGAAAAACAGAAAGAATTGTGAATTTTGAAGGAAGCCCTAAGTGAATTTATTGATGACCCACAAGTACGCTGTAAGAAAAATGCGCGAGTACCTTACTGGGAGGTTAGAGCAACTTCAGCTTGGACACTAATCTGCAATATTGACTTCTGATTAACCCCTGTTCTGGGAATGCCTCTAAGATTTCTATTTTATCTACTGCTACCATGAATCCTGTCCGTAGGTCAAGACAACCTTGGTCCTAGATCCTGTCTTTAGGCAGACTCACAGAGCCACTGTCACCTTGCCCTGAAGGGCTGACTTCAACGTCCTACACATTCCTGCCCTGTGGCATCTAAGCCCTAGATCTGGGGGGCAAAGACACAGGGAGCCACTGCCTTGTTTTCCTGCCACCCAAGACACAACTTCTGTTCAGAAGTCTCTATTAAGTGTTTCTTTCTGAGAAACCAGAATATCAGCCTCTTTACGTGGCCTTTTAGCTTCCTTGGACTTTGGGAGTAGATTTTCATAGACTGGCCCACTATTAAATCACTACAAAATTTTTAACCTGATCATCTCAAGGGGAAGAGTTTTTATTTCCTGAGATGGGGAAGACTGAAGAGAAATAAGTTGTCAGGGGTGGTGGCAGGGACAGATTATGGATTTGGCCTTTGACATGTCAAGTTTGAGATGAAGACATGTCAACTAAAACAGAAGACTCAACTTGGGAGTTGGGGGACTATCCAGGCCAGAGACATGTGGGGAGTCATCAGTGCACCTGTGGGTTTAAAGCCATGATGACAGAGGACGGGGTCAGAGAGGGAGAAAAGGTTAGGTCCAACTTCAACTTAATATTGGGGAAAAGAGGAAAAATCAACCAAGGAGCAGGCAGGAACCATGAGTCCCAAGAACCAGATGAAGAAATGTTTCAACAAGGAGGTAATGATCCATGGTGATCTCCTAAATATCCCAAACCAATTTACAAATGCAATCAAATTCTTTTTTACTCCTTTCAAAATAAAATAACACATCTAATATTAATTGTAAATTTCAAACCAAAATCTCAAGTACCATTTTTCAGATCCTCTAATATATTAGATTGTTTCAAAACCTTTAATAATAAATTACAGCAAATAAAATTGATAATTATGAGATGTATTCCTGAACACAGCACAAAAACAATGGCTATAAGAATTGGCTCATTTTATCATGCTGCTTCTTTGGGTAGAAGAGTAATTTTTCCAATCCAGGTAGAGACATTAACCCTATCAGCAGTACCACATTGCCTAGGTCACAGATCAGGATGGGGATACAATTATTTATATGTCAAATTCAATACTAATACATGGGATCTGGGCACTCCCAATCTCAAAGCTGATTCTCCCCAAATTCTAGGTGAACAAGCTTACCCCTTTCTAATTGTTGAGCTCTGCATGCTATGTCAGTAGTGTGCCCCATGCCCATTTCTTTCAGCTGAACTTGAGTTTCACACCCCCACATAACATACATTTCCTAGAATGTATTTTAAGTTTCAACTTCAACCAATTTTTATCATAACCTTATTTCAACATTTTATCACCTAGTTGAGGTAGATGAAATTCTGTACCTTCATCGAAGCTGCAGCTCATTTTTTCTTACCCTTCAACTAAATTCAACTAATGTCTTTGCTGCCTGATTGAATTCTGCATTCTTTTCATATTTTTCTTGTCTAAATCTTGGCCATAATTCTAGAATCATTTTTATCGACACCAGAAGATTGAACTTAAAGTCCGTGGAAGCAATGGAACCAAGCACAGATTGGATTTTTTATTCCATTGCTTAATCCTGAGGGCTACTGTCCTAGAGTTTGATAGGACAGTGCTCAGAACTTTGAAGGACTCTACTCTTGCCCACTTGTGCAAAAACTCAGAGGCTCAGAAATAAAGGCAGAGGAATCACAGAGGAAAGCTGATATGCCTCATTCATTCAAAAGATATTTATTTATCACCAACCATTCACCTGGCACTGTGCTAAGTGCTAGGCAAGGTGGAGATTCAGCTGTGCCCACTGGCATGGCTGTGCTGGAAACTTGCAGCTGGTGTCTATTCTGCTGGGTCAGTAGTTACGCCATAAGCACTGTTACAAATGATGAATATTACCCAGGATCCTAGAGATACTAAGGTAAATAGAACACATTTCTGTCTTCCACCACTTTTTTTAATGATTTCAAAGAGGCATCTATCCTTTCTTATCCCCGTAAGAACTATCTTAGCATCCAAAGACTAAACAGTAATCTAAAATATAGGCCTGCTGAGGTTATTATGTTTAATAATAAATGCTCTCGTATAACTCTATTTATGTAACATTCCAAAGTTGACATAATGGACATGTTCTGGATCATCTGTGTGACCAGATATATTAGAGATGGCCACTGCCCATGTTCACATTTATTTTTACACTTGATCTTAGCTAAAAAGGCTGACAAGCAATTTTACATTTATTTTTAACACCTGCAAGGTTGACAAGCCCTACTGCTGTAATTTTTATAGACTCATGAAAAAAAAGAGAGCTCAATGTAGCAGAAACAATGTATTCCAGCTAATAAAGGCAACAGCCGGCCGCACACATTAAGGCTTGCAGTGCTTCCAACAGAGATGAGATGGACAGTGCACCAGACAGGCCCAACTCGAAAGAATCTGCCCTCAGCGGCCAGTGCCCGGTCCACCATGCGACCAGGGATTTCACGTTAGCAAAGAGTATCGTCAGTCACACTAAATTAGTTAGTGCTGCACGGTGTTTGTTTTTAGTGTTTAATGTATTCAATCTGCAAATTTGTTTTGGTGTCTCCTAGACAGATAAAAGCAATAAGCATGGAAGCCTCAAGCTTGGTTAGTTTTCTGTTGTGCTTCTATAAGTAGCACATTGTTAAAAAATACTAAAGCCACTGGCGTCTCAAGAAATCTTTTTCCTTCTCACAGTGTCTGCACGTTCCTCAAATTTGAAAAATACTGTCCTAGAACCAAAATTGTTCCCTCAGCATGAATAAAATCCTTTAGAAGCTACATAAACTCTTCCAGGGTACTTAGATGTCATTTGGTCTCATGCACTGAAGCTCTTAACAGGATGTCGCTAACAGATAAGTGGATCACGTTCCAAAAGTTTGTTGCTACATTGATTATTTGAAACCTCAAACATCTTTTTTTCTCACAGAAATTATATTAAAAATTGTGTAAGGCTCTCTGATCAGATGACCAAAGCCCTTTTAATATAAAATGTCCCCAAACCTATGTGTCCTGGGAAGAAGAGGACATTTTTAAACACAAGTGTTTCCTCTTTTGTTAGTCCGGGAAACATTTTGTAGCCGCAGCTACCAGCTTTTGCCTTCTGCTTCATTCTCCCCATCTCTTCGCCAAATATAAGCAAATCTTCCCCCTAAAAGTATTCTCTGCTGCAAAATACATGTTATCATGCATTCGTATACGCTACCTCAAGTTTACAAAACACCTCATACTGCTGATCTAATCTTCTTATTACAATTGGTTCTTAAATGAACATCATAATTCAAATTTCATGTGTGGAAACTAAATTTCAGACAAGCTAAGTGACTTTGTCATAGCAAAACAGCTAGTTACAAAACAGGACTAAAGCAGAAGGGTTTAATACAAGTTCTCTGATCTTTCTGTTCTAATCCCCAATAATAAATCACAACTATTTCTATTTCCTAGGTTGGACTGAGTGCCCGTAGGTCAGGGGTTGGAGCGCTGGCCACATGCTCTGGGACTGGGGGGTTTAAACCTGGCCTGGGCCAGCTAAACAAACAAACGAAAAACAACAACAACAAAAATAGCTGGGTGTTGCAGCAGGTGCCTGTAGTCCCAGCTGCTTGGGAGGCTGAAGCAGGACAGTCACTTGAGATCAGGGGTTTGAGGTTGCTGTGAGGCCATGGCACTCTACCAAGGGCGACAGAATGAAACTCTGTCTCAATTAAAAAAAAAAAAAAAATCTATTTCCTAGATCAGTAGGGATAAAAATACCAGGGGTGTCAACAAAACCTATACTCATTTTAAGTGATGTTATCTATGTATAACTGTTCGTTCACTATAAACAGAAGTGTCTGGATGCTGATGGTAACCACCTTGAGGAACTCTTGTAATTGCAGAAGCCCCACATGACTTATATTCACCTTTTGTTATTGGTATATATCAAGTATTACAATTTTAATACAGTATCTTTCCTTTCTTAAAATGTGTACACATTGTTTTGGCACCCTCTGTATTTTAAACTAATAAAAGTTGCTTTGAATGGCTAATAAACACTTCATTTTTTCTAAGGCATTTTCATTTTCAAAGGAGAGTGCCAGGTAGCCCAAACCTGTCACAGGGGGCATTGAAAGCAAGATATACTGGTTTCTCTGGGCTGCCTTAAACAACGACCACAAATTTGGTGGTTTACAACTACAGTCCCCAACTACCCAGCTTAGGAACCTGGCTGCAGATCTCCATCTCTCCCCACCCTCACTCCTGTCTGTCCATAGAAAAATTATCTTCCATGAAATTTAGCAACTGGCTGCATAGTGGAAGGTAAGGGGCAGACAAGCTAGAGCTTCAGCTGCCTTTATAGCTGCTCCCCATCACTCACACCACCGCCTCAGCTACACAACAGCCCCACCCACCTGCAAAAAAATAACTTTCCACGAAACTGTCCCTGGTGCCAAAAAGGTAGGCAGCCCTGGTTTATAACAGCAGAAATGTGTCTTCTCCCAGTTCTGAAGGCTGAAGTCTGAAACCAAGGAGCAGCAGGGTTGACTGTCTCTGGTGACCCTCCGGGAATTCTATGCCTCACCTTGACCCCTTCTTCCCATGGCCGCCAGCAGTCCCTGATGTTCACCGGCTTGTCGACTGTCACTCAGACCTCTGCCTCCACCTCCACATCAAATCCTCTTCTGTGCTCCTCAACTTCTCTACCCACCTTCTCTGAGGATTCTTGGATTTAGGGCTCACCCTAACCCAGGACAGTCTCATCTTAGGTTCTTTACCTTAATTGCACCTGTAAGGACTCTTTCCAATAAGGTCAGATTCACAGGTTGTGGGTGGATACACCCTCTGGGGAGTCATGATTAAGACCACTACCCAGAGTAACCCTTAAGGGAACTTTCCTGTACAAGGAATCCTGATA
Source organism: Loris lydekkerianus (assembly GCA_963574355.1). Lineage (NCBI taxonomy): Eukaryota > Metazoa > Chordata > Mammalia > Primates > Lorisidae > Loris > Loris lydekkerianus. The sequence goes on along the minus strand of CAUYPK010088265.1, from coordinate 30,479 downwards.
TGGCCCAGCACTCCTGTCTCCTACCATCAGTCTCCTAGCCTGAGACGGTGGAAAACCAGAAATAAACACCCTGTATCTACAAAATCCTCCAGGTCTGGGTCTCCCCTCTGGCTACCATCTCTAGTCTTTGGTTTCTCGTATTTCTCTCCTCTGCCTTGCCCATCAGGTGATCACTTCCAGCGGTGGGGGTGGGAGGGGTTAGGGAGCCCAGCTTTCACCAAAGTCCACTCTTCTTTGCCCTTACTCAAGCCCATCGGGTCCGGGCTTGAGTGCATTCATCGGGCCCTCTCTCAAAGTGCATTCATCGGGCCCTCTCTCAGCCTAGTTCCACCAATTACCATGTATCTTGGATCAGAGATTTAACACAGGGGAGGCTGCTGGTGGTCCTCAGATGTGAAGGCACACCAGCCCTGCCTACAAGGCAGTCACTCTCCTTAGTCCCCAGACTTGTGATGCTTTTGGTGGCTCTTTTATCTTGTCCTCTCTCAGGCATCACTGTCAGTTCCATTGGCCCAGAAATCTGAGGTGGGAGAGACCTGGCCCAGAGCACCAGAGGCCACTAACCAACTGCAGCAGGGTAAAAAAGTGGTATCACTTGTAGTCCTAAAATCGGTAAGAAAGATTGGCTGCTGTCTGCCTTGGTCCCTACTCCCAATGGCAGGAAGGCGCTTCTTAAAACCACCCTGCACAGACCACCCGACGAGACTACCCGTGAGAGTTGTCAAACATGCATATTTCTGACTCCTCTTCCAGGACAGTATACAGAGAGTGCCAAATTTAAGAAAGGGAAACGTTGAATTAAAATTGTGATACCCAATGTATATTGACAACAAAAGATGAATACAGGTCGCATCGAGCATCTCTTGTAATTGCCACAGTTGGAATGACTTGGGTATTTCAAATGTAATACAATTTTTTCTTTCTTAAAATGTGTAATTTTTTTTTTTTTTTTTTTGGCATTCTCTATATGAGAATCTCTGGGAAAGGACACAGGTATTGGTAGTTTTTAGAAAATTTCTCAGTGATTCTTATATACACTAAATTCTGAGAACCAGCCTGTTATAATCAAGAAGGTACAAAGTCTGACCCTGTTCCCAGAGGCAAATCAGCCTCATTTAAGGAGCTCAGTGTCCACAGTGGATTGAATATTTTGGTAAAGTTACTGTTTCTTTTCTTCTCTCACAAAACCCTTTCCTGGAGCACAAGTTTGCCCACAGATTTGGGTCAGAACCTCATGCACCAGAATCTCCTGTCTTTTCAAGTTGGGTCAGGACCACTCTTCTTGTCTCCTTCTGCCTTCTTACGGGGACTCTGCGCTGATCTCCGTCCCTGAACCTTTGTCAGTGTCCACAGGAGTCTCCTCACAGTCTGAGTTTGGGAGAGACAGTAGAGATTTGGTGCCTTCCCATGTAATACCCTTTTTGGAGTCTTTGTGCTAGTAAGTCAAGTCCATCTTCTTCAGAGCTCTAGTTATCAAAGGAATCAAGACATTTAAAGAGTACAAAAAGCACAGCAAAAGATCCTTCAAACCCTTTCCTCAGAAGAAAGCATGCCTGCTCAACTTTATGTAGTATGTGGAGAGGGGGCTGGCCCAAGCTGCCTCTCAATTTGAACATGCCCAAGTTTGTTTTCAGGTAGCCTGTGGTGTGTAGGGGTAGAGGTAGCTAGTGCTAATTTAATTTCTACCCCAACACTTCCCTGTAGCTTTCTAAAGTACCTTTTTAGTTATGTGGCAAACTAATTCTAACCCATAAGTATGGTAACTCACTGAGCAATGAAAACGCTAATAGGAAAACAAAGTGCCTTCTTTTCATTCCCATGAGGGCCCCAGAGAAGTAAGGCAATAAGCCTCAGTCTTCTTGATGAGGTGGAGACTACCTGAAACTCCCCCAAACACTTCCCATCATGCCTGGCACAGGAAGCTCATGAAAGGCAGGGCGGAGCATCCACCACACAGCTGGGAATCTCAGCCTTAGGCAGCACTGGATGCAAAGCCCCCCATGAGGCAGGTCAGCAGGAAACACCAGCATAGCGTATCTCAGAACGTGTGCAGAGCTGCATATAAACAAAAGCAGAAGATCTTTCTAAATAATAGTGGTTGTTATTTGGAGAAACAGGTAATGTTGCCACTTAATATCAAGAATGTATGCCCCTAGAAAGCTGAAGCAACAGGCATTTAAATATAAGAAACAAACCTGAAAGAGCTAGAGGCAACTTCCCAAATGGCATGGAGTCATTGAGAACTTACTATGTGCTATTTAAAACAAACCGTGTGTGTTGTATGCCTAGGTAAGGATATACGCATGTGTATAAGCATGTGTGTTGTGCGTACACATATATAACATACAAAATAGCCGGGTGTCGTGGCAGGCACCTACAGCCCTAGCTATTTGGGAGGCTGAGGCAAGGGAACCGCTTAAGGCCAAGAGTTAGAGGTTGCTGCAAGCTGTGAGGCTCGGCACTCTACCCAGGGCGACAGCTTGAGATTGTCTCAAAAAAAAAAAAAAAAAAAAAAAAAAAATTCACATTCAAATAGCCGTAGTAGTAAGAGCAGAAGAATACACACTCTGCTCAGAATGAAAGGGCTCCCGCCACAGGCAACTGTGCCATGAAGGAAGTGTGTTTTGAAGAATAAGGATATAAAATTTATAGATGGGGTTGAGAGAAGGGAATCCATTTCAAAATTGACAATTGTATATCATCTTTCTGTTTTATATATCAATATCCTATTTTGTGATAGAGCCAGGAGATTTTATACTTAAGTGAGTTGTTAAGATGATTTTAAGTTGAACCTTGCCCCCAGCTGTGGTTCTCACAGTGCGGCCCTCAGACTAGCAACTTTAGAATCGGCATCACCTGGGAACTTGCTAGACATGCAAACGCTCATGCCCCACTCAGTCAGGTCCCCAGAGGTGGGGACTAGCGATCTGTGGGGTTTACTTTCTCTTTATAGTTTTTATTTCAAAATATTAGGAGGGTATAAGAGTTCTTGTCACATGCATAAATTGTATAATTCTAAAGTTTAGAGTTTTTAGTATGTCTGTCACCAGAATAGTGTACGCTGTGCCTGATAGGTAAGTTATTGTCTCCCATTCTCCTCCTACCCTCCCCCTTTCTTAGTTTCCAATGTCCTTTACACCATCGTTTAGCTCCCACGTATTAGTGAAAACATGTGGTGTTTGTTTTTCCATTCCTGAGATACTTCAATTAGGATCAGGGTCTCTAGTTCCAGCTGCTGCAAATGACATTATTTTACTCCTTTATGGTTGAGTAGTACTCCGTGGTATATACACAGACCACAGTTTCTTTATCCAGTTGTGAATTATGCTGCAATGAACATTAGAGATCAGCTTATCTTTTGGATAAAATCACTCCTTTTCCTTTGGGTAGACACCCAGTGGTAGGATTGCCTCATCAAATGGTAGGTCTACTTTTAGTCCTTTGAGGAGTCTCCACACTGTTCTCCACAGAGGTTGTTTAATTTACAGTTCCGCTAGCAGTGTATAACTGTTTCTTTTTTACTGCATCCACACTGACATCTATTGGTTTTTGATATTTTTAATCATGGGCCATTCTGATAGGGGTAAAGTAGTATCTTATCATGGTTTTTATTTCCATTTATCCAATGATTAGTGATGTTAAACTTTTCATATGTCTGTTGGTCATTTGTATATCTTCTTTTGAAAACAACTGTTCATATCTTTTGTACATTTTTGAAAAAATTAATTTTTTTTTTTGAGATAGAGTCTCACTCTGTTGCCCTGAGTAGAGCGCCATGGCATCATGGCTCAGAGCAACCTCAAACTCTTGGGCTCAAGAGAACCTCTTGCCTCAGCCTCCTAAGTAGCTGGGACTAGAGGTGCCTGCCACATGCCTAGCTAGCCCTTCCTCCCTTCCTTCCTTCCTTCCTTCCTTCCTTCCTTCCTTCCTTCCTTCCTCCCTCCCTCCCTTCCTTCCTCCCTCCCTCCCTTCCTTCCTTTCTCCCTCCCTCCCTCCCTCCCTCCCTCCCTCCCTCCCTTCCTTCCTTCCTTCCTTCCTTCCTCTCCCTCTCTCTCTTTTCTTTCTTCCTTTTTTTAGTAGAGATAGGGTCTCCTTCTTACTCAGCCTGGTTTTAAATTTGTGAGCTCAAGCAATCCACCCCTCTGAGCCTCCCAAAGAGCTAGGATTATAGATATGAGCCACTGTGCCAGTTTTTGTCCACTTTTTAATGGGGTTTTAAATTTTTTTTCTTGCTGAGTTGTCTGAGTTTTTTGTAAATTATGGGTAGTAGCCCTTTGTTGGATGTATAGTTTGTGAACATCTTTTTCCTATTCTGTAGGTTATCTATTTACTCTGTTGATTATTTTCTTTGCTGTGCAGAAACATTTCAATGTAATTAAGTACTATTTTATTTATTTTTGTTGTCGCTGTATTTGCCTTGGGGTTTTAGTCATAAATCCTTTGCCTAGGCCAATTTCTAGGAGAGTTTTTCCTATGGCTTCTTCCAAATTTATTATGGTTTCAGGTCTTCTATTTAGGTCATTAATTCATTTTGAGTTAATTGTAATATATGGCAAGAGAAAGGGAGCCTGTTTCATTCTTCTGCATGTGGCTATTCAATTTTCCCAGCCCCCTTTATTGAATGTGTGTCATGAAGATGAGGCTTTGAACCACTGGCCTAAAGAAGGCCAAAGTGCCTCTTCAGATGAAGAAGGGAATTTCAGATGAATGAATGACTTACTACTAAATAAAAATAACAGTGGTTTTATGTACTCTTTTAGAGGGGCAGATCTCTAAAGAAAGAAAGAGAAAAAAGAAAAAGATTGAAGACTACATAAAAATTAAAACATTATAATCCCAAAGGATTATAAACAAAACAAGTTAACTGGAGGCTCCAATGCTAGCCAGCACTGAAACTGCCCATCTGGAAAGAAGCCACTTTGATTTTTCAAAGTCATTGATATGTTGAGATAGATTTTTCAAAATCCATGATTATTTTCTCAGGAAGGAAGCTGTTTAAAAAACAATTTAGGGGATTTTCTGGTCAGAATCCTACTGGAATCATGAATACTGTGTATTCCCAAAGCTGCCCTGATACCTCTAGGAGAGAGCCTTGTAAAGTCCTTTGACGATGTTCCCGTTGTTACTTCTCCACAGGGGCTCACACTGCTCAGCTCTACATAATTTTGCTCAGGTACCTGTTAATGTGTTTAGAGTCATGGATATGGAGTTAAACAGCTGTGATGGCGGCAGCTCTCTGTGGCAACCTGCTGCAGATGGTACCAGCTGGCAAGCAGATCAGACTGCAACACAGGTTCTCTTGGTCCTGCTTTGGGTACTCCAGACTTTAATCACTTTAGCCTGGCCTCCTCCTATTGAAAAATGCTGACCTTGCATACAGAAGGTTCTTTACACTGCCGCTAGGAATGAAGCATGTAGAACTTGAACCAGTGTTGTTCCTGCCTTCCAGTAATGGTGAAAGATTGATGCTGGTACTGCCACATGGAATCTTAGTGTAGTGACCACGTTTAGGGTACAAAACAGAGCAAAGCTGCCAGCCCACGAGGAGAGGGGACCCAGGTCCTTGGCCTCTGCCTTGGTTCCCTAAGGAATATTTCAAGGGTTCATCAGAGGCTTGGCAAGGAAATAAAAATTTCTACCTGATTTGCTACTATTTTTTCCAACAGTATATAGTTTGGCCAAGAAAAATGCCACCCTCTCACATATGCCTGGTGTCCTGTTTACTCTTGAGTATTTCTCTTATATGTCAGGGGTCAAGAAGGAGCTCATAAAGGGCCCATCATTAAAGAAAATCTCAGTCCTGGAGACATTTCAGCACCCATAAATTTCATAGGGAATTTCACACTTCAAAAAGCCAAACCAAGACGCCTTTTCAAATGATACTAATAAAATAGATTCTCCACATGCTGATTTATTTGGAGAAGAAAGTTGTCTTTCCTTTGGGAATCTTTAGGAATAGAGGATGTGTCTGTGTGTTTGTGTATGAGTCTAAATAAAGGGAATGGTCTAAAATGATTTTTCAAGATTTGTATCTAATCCCAGAGTCCCTTAGATTGACTTTCTTTTGCATGCAATTGTACAAGTATACATGAATGTAATAACTAAAAATCATGTTTACTAAACACAAAAGGATAATTAAGTTACATTATTATTCACTTTTGAATGGTTTCTTTATTATTTCATAAGCTTTAAATACCACTAAATCAATTTTGGTAGCAATTAAATTCATGTATTCAATTGACTTCTGTAGTGTTACATTTCTAATACTTGTATTATAGATGTGTACAACTAGCCTTTACATGTTCATGCCATACTGTTAAGAGAGTAGAGGCTAAGAAAGGTGAACTGCAGTTTACAACCATGGAAGTATTAGATCATTTTCTCCACTATCACTTTACCTATAACAGGCTCTTAAATGTACTACCATTCGCATATTCTTTCATTATTTATAGATTGCCTTTTGTGTGCCAGAAAGTATGCCAACATTTTACTCTTTCTCCTCTCATAAATTCTTTAATTTTTTAATGTAAAAGTCTCTAAAATACCTTTGTGAGATATATTATGTAATAGTTAATTTTAGTTATCAACTTGACTGAATTAAGGGCTGTCCAGATAGCTGGTATGGCATTATTTCTGGATATGTCATGTTTCCTCAAAAAACTGGCATTTGAATCAACAGGCTTAGTAAGAAAGATCTGCCCTCACCAATGCAGGCAGGCACTATCCAATTGACAGAGGGCCTAGATGAAGGAAAAAGTCAGAGAAAGGAATATTTCCTCTCTTCCTCTTTTTCCTTGTGCTAAAACACTCTTCTTGTCCTGCCCTTGGACATGAGAACTCAGGTCTCTCTGGCCTTTGGCCTATGGGACTTACACCAGCACTCCCTGTCTCTCACCTGCCCACCAGGTTCTCAGGGCTTTGGTCTTAGACTAAAAGTTATAACATTGGCATTCTTGGTTCTGGGACCTTCTTACTAGGACTGAGACATGCTTTTAGAATTCCAAGTCTCAGCTTGCAGGCAGAAGAAATCAATTGAATACATGAATTTAACTGCTACCCAGATTGAAACTTCTCAGCCTCCATAATTGCATTAGCCAATTTTCCTAATAAATCCCTTCTCTTGTCTGTCTGTCTCTCTTTCCTTTTAGTTCTGAATCTCTAGAGAACATTCAATAAAACACATCAATAATTACCCTATTCTTAATGCCATATTAGAAGTAGATTAGGACCTGCTAAGAAAGCTGAACAGTATTTGGTTAAGAAAAATCTAGACCAGGGAAACAGCACATGAGGTATTTGATATCGTCTGTCTCCACCTCCTGGTCACAAGGCAAAAAGGCACGTCTGAAAAATCGTTTTGTAACTACATCTGCAAACTGACCAGCTCTTAAAATGGGAATCTTCTGCCTGTTACTGCAGCATTCTAAAATTTACTGAGTCCCAAGTCTGGGTGAGGCTGCAGATAAGAAGCTGACCCCTAAGAACAGCCTGTAAGAAATATAATTTTTTAAAAAAGAAATTTTATAATTTTGTAAAAAAGTCATCTTTGAACTATTCAAAAGTACATTAATTCACAATGTTATTTGGAAAATACTCAGTGTTAACAGGGATGATATGATCTTAAGCTATTTACCAATCTCAAAGTCCTTTTATATCCATGATTTTTGTTATCCTCACAAATCCTGAAGGGCAGCTCTTAGGTGCAGGGAGCCAAGTACAACGGGGAAATCACAGGCTGTGTGGTCAGGCAGGGCTAAGTTTGCCCATCAGCAGCTCCATTTCATGGCCACATGATCTTGCATGAGTATGTTGGCCTTTGAAGCCCTCACTTCAAATATCAAATAGTTGAGAGATGAGCTCCTGGGAAAGATCACATAAAAGTAAGAGTGTATGGAGTCCTTCCAGGAATGGATTCATAAGCAAAATGTGGTACATACATATATTGGAATATTATGTAGCCTTAAAAGGAAGGAAATCCTGACACACGCTTAGCACGGATAAACCCTGAAGATACTGCTGTGTGAAATAAGCCAGACGCAATAGGACAAACATCATGTTATCTGACTCTAAGAGTTAAATTTGTAGAGAAAGAAAATAGAATAGTGGTTACCAGTATGTAGGGTAGGCAGGAAGAGATGAGGCACTATTATTTAATGGGTACCAAGTTTTAGTTGGAGAAGACAATAAAGTTCCGGAGATGAGTGATCACGATTGGTGCACAGCAATGCCAAAGTACTCGATGCCACTGAACTGTACACTTAAAAATGGTTAACGTGGCAAATTTTATGTTATATCTATTTTACAACAAAATAAAAAGTTCAAAGAGAGATACAGTTATTTCTTATTTTAATGTTAACTATTATTCATTGAATACTTGTTCTGGGTACTTTTTCTATGTCAGAGATAATTGAACTACTGAAAGGTCACACAGCTTCTGTGTGGCAGAGCTGAATTTTAAACCCAAGTCTGCCTGTCTCCAAAGACTGTGCAATTATCTGCTAGGTCTGCCCTTCTTCTTCACTGTAGAAGTTGACTCACCACCTAGTGTTCAAAAGATAGCTGCTTACAAGTTAAGTGGAAATATAGTTTTCCTCACTAGACTTTAGTTTCAGAAAGTAAAATCAGAATCGTTTTGTTCTCTGCATCTGTGAATCTTGCTCAATGCCTGGCATTTACTAAAGAAATGATGGTGGGATCAGTCAGTCAATCAACAACTCCACACAACTAAGTGAAAAGCTTCTTGTAAGAAAATACGAATCAATATAGGACATGAACAGTCAGCTCCATAAATGATTACTGAATTAAATTATAGTCTTGCATACATTTGGATGTTGGAAACACATTACATATTGAGGCCCTTGCTCCGGGACGAAGTGGTCTCAAAGGTAACAGAGGTTGGGACACCTGAAGAAGAGGAAGCAACTGGGCAGGAAGCAAAAGCAGCCACAGTGGTGCTTCACACAATATGCAGCATATCCAAGAAGTACGTGAGGGACCCAGTCAGCCCGGAACAATGGCAGGTCTGCCCTTAGGAAGACAGTAAGGATCCTGAGAGCACTGGGCCATCCCTGGACCCCCTTTCCTCCTATAGGCCAGACGCTTCTTTCTGGATGCCCTTGAAGAGACAGTTTAATTAAGAAGCTCTGCGCAGGCATTTGCATCTGCCAACCCACCCTGATGTTCAACCAGCTGACATTCAGCTGCAATAGGGAACTAAGTTACAGGCCAAATTTTGAAATTGTAGTAAATTCTCGATCACTTAAGGTCTGGAAATTTCACTTGAGGGTTACTTGAGTTCATATTTTCTGCTTAGGACATTTCATTGTTCTTCCACTATGACAGGAAAACAAAATTAAATTACATCTAAACTTCCAGAACATACACTGCTATTTCAAAGTGGTTTTCATCATATCAATCCCTCCCCCAACTTACTCAGTAACTCAAAATGGCTTCTTATTGTTGTTATTTTATTAATTTTAAGCTCTACATCCTAATATAGTTTTCATTGTTTCTTAAATTAAACCATTTGCTTAACTGTCCTTTGCTGAGTCTTGTGAGAACATTCTCAGTTCTGTGTACTAGGTTGTTTATTCATTCATCAACAAAATGGTTAGAAGCCAAGAGAACAGAACCCAAGGTTCTTCACACATGCAACTTTTTGGAAAAAAGAGAAATGAATCAAGCTACCAACCAAACAGTCAATAAGATTCTTTTTTTTTATAATCAGATCATTGCCAAAAAGAGAACAAAAAATGATGAATACAAGAATTTGTTTTATTTCTAAGGATAAGACATTGAAACTAAAATCTGAATTTAAAAGAACATAATTCTATAAAAATGAAGAGGAAGGGTATTCCAAGAAAAAAGACCAGTTGATTTAAAGAACAACAGCAAAAAAAAGCAGATCATGTAATGGAAACAGATCATGTAATGGAAACAGGGCAAGATCAGAGTAAGGAGTTTAAGTTTTATTCTAAGTAAGAGGGGAAGTGATTGGGGGCTTCAAATAAAGAATTGACAGAATCATCAGATTTGTGTTTTATAAAGGTCTTTCTGGCTGCTGTGAGGAACACAGCCCAAAAGTGAAAGGAGGAATTCCAGCTTGGAGACCACTGCAGGCAAGAGCTGACAGAGGCTTGATCTAAAATGACAGTGGTAGAGATAGAGTGAAGAAGTCCGATCCAGCAATGCTTAAGAGGTGACTCTCACAAGGCTTATGTATAGATAAGTTAAGGAGAAGGAAAGGGAAGGAATAATGAACATCTCCTAGATTTTTGGCTTGAGTAACTGAGAGGGTGGAGGCAGCATTTCCTGAGATGAGGTAGTATAAACAAGCTTTCTAGGGGGTCTCAAGACATCTGTTTTGTCCTTGTTAAGTTTGAAAAAGAAAAATTCCTACTTACATGGGCATGTTTAGGGGACAATTAAATATGTGAGTCTGAAATTCTGGAGTGTAGTTAAGAACTAGAGATAAATATGGAAGGGGTCACTGGCATTGAGATGGCATTAAACCATGGGGATGAATGAGATCAGCTATGGAGGATGTATAAATAGAAAATAGAGGGTGGCCAATAACCTCCCCACAGGGAACTCCAAGTTCAGGAGAGAAAAAGCAAAATAGGACACTCAGAAGAAGTAGACAGTGAGGAAGGAGAAAATGGAGGTTGCAGTGTTACATAAGTCAACAGTTGTGAGAAGGAAGGATTGATGCATTTTTCTTACTTCCTACTTGACTACTCAAGTGTTCTTAAGTAGTCAAGAAGGATAAGAACATAAAAAGATGACCACTGGGCCTGGCAACATGAAGATCATATCTGATTGCTTTGATGAGAGCTGTCTTCCTGGAAGAGCAGGGAAGGAAGCCTGATTGGGGTGCATTGAAGAATCAGTATGAGGTAGAGAAACAGTGATTAAAGAAAACTCTTTCAAGAAGATTTTTGGTGAAATGAACAAGAAAAATAGATGGAAGGAGACACAGGCAAGGGATAAACTATTTTGCTTTGTTTTAAAGTTGAAGGTATCTCCATATCTTGACAGGTTTGACCTAGGAGAGAGAAAGTAATTTACCAGGTAGAAGAGAGGGGGTTTTGTATTACAGGTGCAAACAATTTGGGAAACAAGAAAGGTTGAGACTCTGAACCCAGGGGAGGCATTAGGATTTTGCTAGGAGTCGAGAGAATGGTGCCTTCTGCCAGAAGAGGAAAGCAGAGGGTGCCTGTGAACGTGAAATTGGGTACCCTCTACCTTATTGGTGGGAAGATGCAGGTGAGAGAGTCTCTACTTGTTTCTGTATTCTTAACGAAGGCAATATCATCACCTGAGACTAGGTTTGGAGGGTTACAAAGTGTAAAAAAATCATTTTAGGGAATGAAAAAGTGAACATCTACAGTAGAAATGTCAGACAATATTGACGTCCAATTGTGGTTTGTTACATCAAATGTAAGTGAGAACAACCGGCCAATTGTGTGCTTTTGTGCAACTGTTCAGGGTCAGACCCATGTAGGCAGATAACTCAATTAAGTCAGGTCAAGGCCTCTACCAAGAGAGCGTAATAAAGATTTTAGTATATTAAGGGCATTCTGAAGAAAGCAATTATGATGCTGGGCCACTATCTTCAAGATGACAAGGAGAGTAGTAAGGTCACATAAGAGGTCCATCTAAAAGACTGGGCATTCAAGAATTACTAAGTATTGTATTATCAACAAGAAACTTAAGAGCTCACAGAATGGAAAAGAACTTAGACTTTTTCTAGTCCATTGCCAACCCCTCTCCACTCACAACTGATGTTACAATTCATTCCCTTGATTCAAATTTAGCTCAGACAATTATCAAGAGAAGTTGATCAAGTTATCCAGTCCACTTCATGTTAGGCATTTCTTTTCAAGTTACTATTTAACTTAGAGCCAAATGAGGCAAGAATGAATTATAAAACAATCTCTTAACTTTATGTTCTTATGTTTACTCTTCATTTCTTTTCTTCATATTAAAAATAATTCTCTTTAACAAGAATCGTTGCTGTAATAGGATGAATAAACTGGCTAGCACTGAAGATTTAACTTCCACTGGAAAAAAAAAAAGCACCTTCACTGATACAGGCAGGAATTTATAAGTAGAAAAGATAAATTAAAAATTTAGTATATTAAAGAAATTCAACCTAGGAGGACAGAGGCAACATTTGAAACCTGAGGCAGTGTTTGATGAAAAGTTCTCAGAGCCAAACCAAATGAAAATAAAATAAGAGTAGAAGTGTGTGTCTTTTAAAGAACAGATTGCACCCTGGAAGATTGATGATAATTAGTTGGTACTTAAGTCTATTCATTAGGCTAATTAAATTGGGAACTGCAGGCAGTTCTGTTAAAAGATTTTCTGCTAAGATTTTTTTTTTTTTAATGCAAAATTCCCCCCATTTTGCAGTTAGGTCCTCTGAATACTTGTGGATTAGCTCATTTAAAAAATATCTTTGCAGAAAATCATTAGAATGAAACAATAGTATAAATGCAATTTCATATATATGAGGATAAAAAAAAAAAAAAAAAACCTTTGGGTTTTAAAAAAAGCCTTTAAGAGAAAATGATTTTAAAAATATAAGCTTTCCCATGGCTTTGGGAATCCCTTAGATTAAAGCTGACTCCAAGGGTGACAATTAAATGCCCCTGCCTTATCTCTTTGCTATCTGCCAAGGACGCTAATACGGGAAAGTCCCAGGCAATGGAGTCTCTTTATGGTTATGGAGGAGAGCACACAGCTCTGAACTACTTCTGCTCACCAAACTGAGCAAACCAATCCCTAGTGGATTGAAATATGAGGCTTCCATGAATAGAGAAGTGCAAACTGATACCACTGGTGGAATGGAGTCAGGAATGGGGCCACAACAAAGCCAGGCAGCCAGTTCTAGAGTTTTCTCCCCTATCAGTTTGCCTCTGATAGCAAGACCAGGAGCCCCAGCCACCTGGCCCTCAGAATAAGTAATAAAGTACTGTTGTACTCATGCTACCTGTAAGAAAAACTCGGACCCCATTTCAAGTATAAAATCAGATGGTAATTTATTATACCTGTGCAGGGGACTGCTGCCCAAAAGGGCAGGTGGCCTCGAAGAAAGGAACAGGCTGCCTTTTATATTATTTTTTTTGCTCCATGGCAAAAGTAAGTGAATACAGAAGTGGAATGTGGCAGTTAGCTCAGGGCAGGGTTACAGTCAGGGGGCTACAGTGTGGTGGTTGGCATGGGGACAGCTTGGGACTCAGTAGCTTGGGAAACTTTGTGTAAGTTTTTACCATTGTTTTACCTGTGGCTAGGAGTCTCTGGGAACTCAGGAAATTTCCTTATTGTATTCTGAAACTTGTTCTTGGATTTTGCCAGCAGGGGGCGGAGGAGGGCAGCGGGAGGGTTGAGACGTGTGGGGACTCAGGCTGAGACAGTTAGGGGCCTTTAGGGGTCTTTTTGCTCGGTCAGTTATTACATTCCCCATTGGTCGTTTTGGGAATCAAATCCCTGATTCATCTGTGTCGCTGGGAAGGGGCTGATAATGGGTATGTAATTTATTCAGGGCTGGGCAGGGAACTCTTATTTTTCAGACTTCTCATCTCCAGGCACAAACTCTGAGCCTCAGCAAAGTCATGAACAAGGCAGTTCTAAACATTTACACACTCTCCCATACTTTTTAACAGACCTGTTGGTGATCTAATGTCTAGGGAGTTGATCATACCTTGTCTTAATTTAGGGTCTCAATATCAGCTTGTTTTTGAAGGTGCTGATATTTTAGCACTGAGGTCTTAAGGTCTGTGACTTGACTTGGGTTTTTTACTCAGGTCTTAATAGTACTGTGGTGGTGGGCTGATATACATATGAGTTTTTACTTTTCTTTGTGACATTCCCCTCCTTTTCCCAAAGTCTAAAAGTCCAATGAAAACAAGTCTCTTGAGGAGTTTCCTGAGGCTTTGACTAGTCAGCTCTCAGTATGTGGCTGGAGAAGCGCATGTTGACTGTTTCTAGATGTCATAAAAGATAGTTTATGTCTCAGGCTGGAGGTCATGAGCCAGCATTTCTCCAAAAATCATGGGTGTTTTGAGCTCCTGTGGCACTCTAGGTACAGTGTGTGGACCTCAGTTTCCATGTCTGGTCTCTCCTACTGGAAAGCAAACAGACTCTGGCTTTCCAGAGCTAGCTTTCTAATAAAAAAGGCATTTTTTAAGTCTAGGTAACTGGGCTACTTGATTTTTGTTAGCAGCAGACTTAGCAGAGTATACATATTAAGTACAGTAGGATGCAGTGTTACAGTTACACTATTTACTGGGAAATTCTCATTTTAAGTTTTAATTTTCTTGAGGTATCTATATAGATACATTAGATATTCTTTGACCAGTCTCTTAGGTCTATTTAACAGATTTGTATAGTAAAAGAGTTATGTCTCATTTTATGAGTTGACATTGCAGACGAGGCTGGGATTTAATACAGGTGGGTCACAGCCTTTTTCTCTTTGAACTATTTTTCTTTCTCTAATTTTTCTTTTTACTACAAACAAAATATAGCAAAACTAACTTAGTTGTTAAAATTAACTGTACCTTCAGTATACTGGGTTTGATTATTTACATAGCAGGCAATAAGAATAATTATTAGTCATCTAGGCTCTGTTTTAAAGTTGGCTTTGCTAGAGTCCTTTATAAGGAATCTCAGACTTTCTTGAAAACCTTTCATGAGCCCAAGTTTCATTTGTGCCATTAGATAACTGTATGCATTGGGTAAATTCCTCTTCTCTTGAGGTCCCCAAGCATATTTCGATTCCCGGACCCGTCAGTAAGGGAATTTCATACTTACCACAAATCAGGAAATGTTACTGACAGGTATCTGGCCAGTTTTCTAAAGGGCTTTTTTATAAGCTTTATAAAGTCAACTTCAATTCCTTAGTGCATTCTTAACACCTCTGGAAATGCCATTCTAGACAAAGCTTCAGTAAATTAACTAGTGTCTCTATTATTACATAGAACAAAACAGATTTCTTATTGAACTTATGCAAATAACTGTATTGTCAGGAATTAAGAATACTTATAAATGGCTTTTAAATTTTAGAGAAATTAAGGAGAGAGAAAAAATACATGTTTCAGATTCTGCTCATAAGTACATACTTAAAAAGCTATAAATTAGCTTAAAACATAGAAAATGGTTTTCTTGATTTCTAGGAAACAAAACACAAAGAATTAGTAATATTTTAAATGATAATAACACAGCTTAGTTTCATGTAGCTGATTTCTGTTCTGTTTGGAGTTAAGTTAGCAATACTGATAGACATGTTCTCTTTCCAATAAAAGTTAAAGGAAATACATAGTTAGCTGGATTACATGTAAACTTCTTTATGAGTTTTATTTAACCTACACAGACATTTTACAAATATTTTAAGCTTTTTTTTTAACCTTTGTTTTTGTCTTTCACTCTTCTATGCAACTATTTTGTTTCAGGACAAATTTATGACATGAGATTTTTTTACATGAAATTATTCTTTTTTTTAATCCTTACTTATTAAAACTACATCTTCATATTTATGTCGTTCTACACATCTCTTTCCCTTATTTACTGGTTCTTTTTATTTTTAATTTCAAACTTAAAAAAGGAAAACTGTATCTATATGAACAGTGGGGGAGGGTAGTTAAACTTCATTTTCTAGAGGCGAGGGGGTTGTATTTTACCTTTTACTTTAGAGATGGAGTTAAGAAAAGTAGGTTCATTGTTAGAGCCTGCTCTTCCCCTGCGTGTTCGTTCCTCTGTTGGTGGGCTGCTGTCACAGAGGACCACCGTGGGACCTTCCTGTCACCCTGTTGGGGCCCTCCTCTCCGTGTAATTAGTAAAGGAGGGTTCTTAGGAGAATGGGGTCAGTCAGGGTGCTGGGGAGCACTCTTTTCAGGGAACAAGAATGTTGCAGAAAAACAGTGAATCAAAATACACAGACATTTATACTAACAATATAGAGGAAGAAACCTCTAATTGCAGACAAGAACTAGAACTCAGGTGTCTCAAAGCATAGAATGCTAAGTTCTAAGGAACTTTTTAAAAACTCTTTTACACCTGTTTTCTTTTTCTCTTCAGTTCAATATAAGATTGTTTTAGGCCAAGACCAATTTTTTAATAAACACTAAACAAATGACATAAAATGACACGGTAGACACGGGCCTGACATGAACAATGTCTAAAAGTTCATATTTACTCTCACAGTACTTGTTTAGATTTAACATTTCAGAGGCATTAAATGGCGGCCAGGTGGTGGGAGCAATCTGCCAATTAGTTGGAGACCCCAAACCTCAGTATTAGAAACAAATTAGAAACTAAAATGTCAAGGTGTTGGCCAGGCAGGAGATTAAGGTTCTATAAATGAGACTCTAAAATTAATTTTCTATTCCAAATATTAAGTGCTCATTTTGTATAGAATCCTATGCAGATATAATGAAATACACAAAGATAAACGAGGCACCATCACTGCCATCAGTCCGTGGCATAAGTAGGAGATAGAAAAACACAAACTGCAAAAGCCCTGCAGAGTGTGGTAAGTGATCCAAGTTCCCATGTGGATGGCTGTGGGAGTGCAAAGGCAGGAAGGTTAGAGGTGCTTAGAGAAATGACAAAGGATGGGTATGGTGGCTCACACCTATAATCCAGGAACTTTGGGAGGCCAAGATGGGAGGATTGCTTGAGGCCAGCCTGAGCAACATAGTGAGACTCCTGTCTCTACCAAAGAAAGAAAAAAGTAATGACAGAGAGCTTCTTAGAAGCTGGATCATTTGAATTAGCCTTGAAAGATGGCTGTGATGGTTGAGTTTATGTGTCAGCTTGGCTTGGTCACGTACACAGATATGTATTTAGTCAAACACTATCCTATATGTTTTTGTGAAGATATTTTTAAGATGAGATTGATATTTAAATCAGTAGACTTTGGGTACCCAATCAGTTGAAGGACTTAATAGAAAAAAACTGACCTCCCTGAAGAAAGAGGAAATTCTTCCAGCAGACTGCATTTAGACCAGAAATGCATTTCTTTCCTAGGTTTTCAGCCTGCTAGTCTACTCTGCAGGTTTTGGACTTGCCAGCCTCTATAATCCCATGAGCCAATTCCTAAAGACAAATCTTTCTCTATACACCCCCCCTCCCCATGTATTCAGCCTATAGGATTTGTCTCTCTAGAGAACTCTAATACAATGATCTATATTTTAAATAGAAGAGAAAGGCTGAGTGCGGTGGCTCATACCTGTAATCCTTGCACTCTGGGTGGATTGCCTGACCTCACAGGTTCAAGATCAGCCTGAGCAAGAGTGAGACCCTGTCTCTAAAAATTGCTGGGTGTTGTGGTTGGGCACCTATAGTCCCAGCTACTAGCAAGGCTGAGGCAAGAGAGTCACTTGAGCCCAAGAGTTTGAGGTTGCTGTGAGCTTATGACACAACAGCACTCTATGGAGGGGGACAAAGTGAGACTCTGTCTCAGTAAATAGATAGATAGATAGACAGATAGATAGATAAAAGGAGAAAGTATACAATGGAAATAAGTTCCTTAGTGAAAGACATGTGTTTGTGGATTGCACATACTCTAATGTTGCTGGATTATATGGGTGTCACAGGGCTCCCTAGTGGTACACAGGCCTGGAAGGGTAGGCTGGGGCCAGATCATGTATGTTTTTGATTACTGAGCCAAGGGGTTTTGCTTTATTCTGTAGAAAGGTTTTGGAGCAGAAGAGTGATATCAACAGGGATATCGGTAGGTATTAGCCCTGGCAACTGTGGAGGATGGAGACAGGATGCCAGATACCACTGCACCATGCACATGAAAGGGGCAGAGTCGATGGGAGCAAACCCA
Organism: Loris lydekkerianus; assembly: GCA_963574355.1. Lineage (NCBI taxonomy): Eukaryota > Metazoa > Chordata > Mammalia > Primates > Lorisidae > Loris > Loris lydekkerianus. Next base: position 12,646 of record CAUYPK010088265.1, on the reverse strand, counting down.
GGATATTGGCTGTACAAATGGGTTAAAGGTACAGAATCAAGATACTTAAAATCAGTAAGATTTGATAACTGAATAGGCAGGGTGTTAAAACAGTCTGAATCGAATGTGTAAAACTTGAATCATGATTAACTTGAGGACTGTGACGCTATATATAAAATTAGGAACACAGAAGGGGAAACAGGAGTGAAGCCGTACACAGGGGACACAGAGTGATAAGTTCAGCCATAGACCCATGCCTGTGAGCTTTCAGCATTAACAGAAAACATGAGTGAACAGGTACAGGAGCTACCCTAGGCTAAGGTGAGATGAGCGCAGTTTGCACCGACAAACCAGTGGGGGGAAAAGAACAGAGTTGAAGGATGTTGATATTAGAGGGCTGGGCAGAGTAAGAGGGTTTAGCAAAGATGACTAAGAAGGAGAGTTAGGAGAACCAGCACCTGCCACACAGGTGACGCTCAATTACAGGTTTTAAAAAAATGAATGAACCAGAGGAGTGCCCAGCCACAGCAGTTTTAAAAGATGAGCATTTCAAAGGTAAAACAGTGCTTATACACTATAAGAGACTGACCCATCCTCCTTTGACCAGCTGCAGTGTCCCAAGACCCACTGATCCATCCAGACTCTCTACATAGGGAGCCAGTGTGGGTGGGCAGCCAGCTCCTACTCACCCTGGGAAACCAAGTGTTAAACTTTCAGGAATTTTATAAGCTGGTTGTGAAATATGACCATCACTAAAAAATAAATTATATATTATTGTGAGTAAATAAATTAAAATAGAAAGAATATTCAAAATTTAACACTTCCTGTGCCCATGAGGTTATGTGCATTTATTTGTAGGTGTTTGGTGCAAACGCTACCTAAAGGTGGGCTACAGGGTATCTCTTCTCAACTCTACATTTGGTGACACTATGTTGACAGCTGGAAGCCAGCCACGTGCCAGTACTTACAACACAGAAATCAGCAAGTGTCACAAATCAGGGTCTTTTTTCCAATAAGCCAATTGTGAAGAATTTGCCAGCCTATCGCTGGGTGGGGCCCAACAGTCTTTGTTCGAACAGGCCTGCTAAATGCTTCTGATGCAGCTAGAGTTTGAGAACCAAAGGCTTAGAAGGCCTAACCAAGTACCTCTTCATTCACCAAGTACCCTCTTCCCCTCACTGTCCCAGCTTCTCATCAACATACAGAATGCCTGAGTTTGGGGCCTGATTCAGTTCAAATCTACTTCAGCTTTAAGCTGATTTTACCATGGAAGTATGTATTCTAGGAGGAAGATAAGACATTTCCTAGGACCCACGACCAATCCCTGTTTTAAATCTATGTCCAAGATCCTTTAAATGTTTCTTCTGAATTTCTAAATAATCTCATTTTCGTGTTTACATCTATTTTAAAAATATAACAAAGTTACAAAATAATATTTGTCTTTCCTGAAAAATCGCATCTTCGTGAACCATGTCATCTCTTCTCCATTTAGAAGTCTGTTGCTAAATAAAAAATCCCAGCAGATGGCAGCAGGAGCTCTTGGAAAGAAAGCCTAACTTCATTTGGGCTGAGCAAGAACATAAATTGTTATTGCAAAGTCAAGTACATTTCTAAATAGTTTGCTAGTTCATCATATTCTTCATGTCAGCAAACTGCCTTTTAAAATTCAGGATAGATTATGTTCTATGGTTGCATAAAAACAATAATAGCCAAAAAAGTCATTTAGTCTTTTATGCAAATTGGTTCAAGCCTAATAAGAGTAGTCAAATCTTTTTTACTACATTGCCAGGTTTACAAATTTCAAATCTCACAAAGCTCTCAAATCTCTCTCTCATAAAAATATTACTTCATTAATATTTTTAAAGACTTTCTATTTTAAATCCTTACCTTTTCTACAACCAGTTTTCTTATAAATTGAGGAGTTAAGAGAGATAAAGAATACAGATTATAAGCCACAGAAATGGCACATTAAAAAAAAAAAAAAACTGAAAGACTAGAATATTTAAACAAATAATTTAATTATTATAACATCATTGAAATTAACTGAAAGAAAATAAAATTGGCTCTGATTTTCAGAGTATTACAGACTACTGTGTGCGTGGGTCTTGGTTACATAATTAGGGACAGCTATTTACAAAGAGTTGTTCTGTGTCTACATCACGCCCCATGGTAAGAATCCAATAGGAATCCCAAGGTTTAGGAGCTGTTTGGCAACAGCATTGATCACAGCATTGAGAAGCAATTCTCTGATGGCTGAGCAAAGTGTAAAATAACAGTATTAGCACATGAAATATTGGGGGAAACTGTCTTGTCTTTTATTTTTACAACTCAATTTCAATGTCTTCTAAACAACTAATTTTGCCAACACATTATACAAGATTTACTGGCCATCATTTATGACCCAGCACTGTGCTCAGTAAGCACTGGGGATGGTGAGATTAACAAAACTGCATTCCTGATTTCCAGGCATTCATAGACTACAGGATTGTAAATCTAGAGGACATTCAAGAAGGTACAGTATGTATTCTAAAAGGTTGCTTTGATACTTAATCATACAGAAAACAAAGAAAAATGTTTCACAAACCTTGAACAAATATTGGTTTGCCATAATTTCTAAACAGATGAGTGACAAAAATCAAAACGATGCTCTAAAAAGATTAACGTGGCAATGAGGCACAAAACAGATTAAATGGGGAAAGTAAATGTAAGCAGATTAATCTTCTGGGAGTCCACTATCATAACCCAGACAGAAGGCGGCAGAGTATGAAGTGACCAGTGTGGTGGGAACAAATGAAAAAAGAGGTGAATGTAGTGACACAAGAGAGAAAAGAGACAAAAATACTGAACATGTATTCTTTGGATGATGGGGAATAATGAAATAGGAAAGTCAAGTAGGTGAAGTAATTTAGGGAGAAGATAAAAAATTTGACTTTTTTTTTTTTTTTAAGACAGAGCCTTACTCTGTTGCCCTAGGCTAGAGTGCAGTGGTGTCATCGTAGCTCACAGCAAGCTCAAACTCCTAGGCTCAAGTGATCCTCCCTCCTCAACTTCCCAAGTAGCTGGGACTATTGGCATGTGCCACCATGCCTGGCTAATTTTTCCTATTTTTCTTTTTAGTAGAGATACAGGTCTCACACTTGCTCAAGCTGGTCTTGATCTCTTTACTTCAAGCCATCCTCCTGCTTGGCCTCCATGAATACTAGGGTTACAGGCATGAGCCACTGTACCCAGCCAAGAAGATGACTTTTGACAAATTTATGGTGACAGCAAAACATCAGAGTATACATAATGGAAGGAATTTGGGAGATAACACAAATTACAAACTCTTACATAACCTTTGATAACTAACTCCAATGTTCTCTGGTCCAGGAAGCCTTCAGAGAATTAGTTACTCATTTCTCTAGATTGCAAAAGCAGTTAGTGGGGACCCCACTTTAGCATGTCTCATATTGGGCTGGTATTACCTGACTCTGTGTCTGTCACTTCAGTTAGACTCCATTAGAATTGTTTGAAGGTAGAGAAAGTTATCCATCTTCATATCCTTAGCACCAGCCCATGTGCAAGGCATAATAGGTGCTCAGTGTAAAGCAAATGAATGATGGAAGTAGCTAAACTGATGGACAGTCTAAATATCAAAATATAAAAAAGTCACCAGCTTAAAGGAGGTATGAAGCTGTTAATCAATACAATTCCCAAGGAATGGAATTATTTAGAAATAAGAGATGGGCTAACTAAAGGACCATGGTGATAGATTTCTTAGAGAGTGCTTATAGTTTAGTTTGCTTGACCCCTCCAAATCTTATGTTGAAAAGTTGATGGTTTTAATGGGAGATGTTGAGGTCATGGAGGCAGATCCCTCATGAATAATAGATCAATGCTTTTCCCGGGTTTGGGGGGTAGAGAACTGAGTGAGTTCTCACTGTATTAGTTCCTATGAGAGTTTCCAGAGAACTGGTCTGGGACTTTCTCGCCCCCTCTCTTGCCTCCTCTCTCATCATGAAAGTCAACCCCCTTCACCTTCCACCATGACCAGAAGCTCCCTGAAGCCCTGTCAGAAGCAGATTATGGCACAAAGCTTCTTCACACCTGCAGAACCACGATCCAATAAATCTCTTTTCTTTATAAATTACCCAGCCTCAGGTATCCCTAAACGAACTAAGACAAGGAGTAAAGAAGAAAGAAAAGCTCATAAAAGGAAAAGAAAGTGAAGCAAAGCCTCATAGACAGAAATGCTTTTACTAATGAAAGAGAAAATAATCAAAGACTTTAAAACGTACTGATGTCTAAGGGAATGGAGATGAAGAAGGTACCACTGAATTTCAAAGCCAAACTTTGTTGAGAAAATTCAAGTTCATTCCACTAAGAACAAAAATAAGAGCAATGAGAAAAAGCACTTAATTGAGTGAAGAAGCCAAGGATATGGGAACGATCTATTCTTGTTATTTATATGCTGTATAAATTCTGCACTAAACCAAGTTCAGGCTGGGTTCATATATCAAGGCAGAGAAGTTGAAAATATTAAGAGGATTAAGAAGCTAATTTTAAAATGTGATGAATAACAAGAACATTAGCACAGTACTACTGATGAGGAGGTGAAGAGGGTAAATGAAGCTCTCAAGGGCATTTTTCAGAGGGAATGATGACGAGGTTGAGGCGACCAACTTCTTGATAAAAGCACCTTCCTTAGGACCCCATTGGCTCACCTCAGGCTGTCCTCCTATGGCTGCCAGATTCCTGAGGATGTCCAGAAGTTTCACTTGGGTTATATAGTGCCTTAAGGAGTAGGTCTAAGCATTTGCACTAGACCATCAGAATTCCTAATTTCATCTCAGAAGTCCTAGTATTTCTGGAGAGCTTAAGTGCATTCCCAGAATCAGCCTAAGTTTGAACTTAAAGTAATGCCGCCTTCTTATTTCCAGAGGAAGAGACAAGGGACCAAGGAGGTCAAATGCCTTGTCTAAAGTCACACCGTTGATTGTGGCAGACCAGACCAAGACTAAAACCTAGGCCTCTAGATGGCCAGTCTAGATGGCCAGAGTCTTACAGTCTCTGTGTTTGATACTTTTCCGTCTTTGGGGGAACAGGGTAAAGAAGAAAGTATAATAGAAAGGAAAAAAGAAAAGAGGAGACGGAGCTCCTTTCCCTCCTCCTGAAGGCCTGACCTTTTATCCACAGCTCTGGCTCAGCCTTTCCCCTTCCCTGATGCACCACAGAGCCACCGGCAAAGGACAGGACTGACCCCTACCCTCAGGAATCAGTACTCAGGGGTTGCCTTCCTTATACACTTTTACATCTGCTTATATACATTTCTTAATCTACTTCCTCACACATTTTCTAATTTAATTGTGGGCACCTCATTGTCTTACTGTGATTGATTTACCCAATGAAAAATCCTATGGTCTTAGACAGCTGGCGTTTTGGCCACCTCCTTGAAATGAGACTGAACATCCTTCTCCAGTCGCTGAAGGCATAATTCAATTATGCAGCATGAGCTCTATTGAGCATTGCACTTAACTATGTACAGTCCAGGTGCTTTCTAAATGGCTTATATTCATTAACTCACTATTTTACATAATTCAATGAGGTGAGCACACTTATCTCCTCCACTAGTTTCCAAAGTAGGAAGCTAAGGTATGAAAAGGTAAGTTAACCAACTCAGATCACCCACCTATAATAATAGGCAGCAAAGGTCTGGTTCCAGAGCCGGCCAGCTAATTGCGCTGCACAGCCATCCCAACAGCCCTGCCCCTGACACCACTGGAACCTGGGCTCATCTCATTCACTCACTACCAACTTTTATGGGGTCCTAAGTAAGGTGTACTTTCATTAAAGAAATCACTCAAACTTACCTAGACTTATGTAGAACTTACTGAGCACAAGATACCATTATAAGAGCTATATATATGTTATTAGTTCATTTAATCTCAAAGCCATCTCACAAGGCAGGTGGGAATATTATCATCACACTCACTTTACATGTGAGCAAACTAAAGCACAGAAAGCTTTAGCAACTAGCCAAAGGTTACACACAGCAAACAAGGAGGGGGAAGCGAATCTCAGCAGGTAAACTCCAGAGTCCTCCCTTCTTAATCACGATGATATCCTGCCTCTCAAGCAAAGCACACAAAACAACACAGAAAGTGACCTTTGTCATGGACTCAGTGCACCAACCGCCCCCCAGTGATTCTTCTCTGACCTTGACTCCCTTGACACCTTATCCAGCATGCCACCTGTCCCTAGAACGCATTCTTCTTCCTAAAGAGGTGGGGCTCTCTGCACTGAACTCTTTAGATCTGTGATACATTTTTATATGCACCCCTATTTACCTCACCTTAATCAGGGGGTGAGGTGGCAGAGTTGTCCAGGTAGAGAGCCACCAACAGCAATGAGGTGAGCAGTCCTATGTGTGCGCCCTTTGGCTGCCCCAGGCTTGCTGTGTGACTGGGGGCAAGTTACTCCGCTTCTCCAAACAAAACGGAGGTAACAACAGTACCTTCCATGCAGGGCTGTCAGTAATATGTGGCCAGACAATTAAGCTCTCAAACTCATTCTAGGAAAAGTGCTACATGCTTTTTCACTATGGTCACCAGATGGCCAAGTGGAGTATGTTGAAGGTGACTGGAATGATATTCACCAATGAGGTGTACCACTTTTTCTAGGATGAGTTTGCAAACTTAATTATCTGCGTTTATATTATAGGTAATGTACATTATAAGATTAGCATGTAGTAAACAGTTAATAATATTGCAATATCTTGAATTTAAATCAATGAATTTCACAAGTACACATGGGGCCCACTGTATGCTATGACACACACTGGCAGATGGAGGTGAACAAAGCAGTCAAAAGCCCTAACCCTCACAGAGCTTTCCAACCAGGGGGATTGACACGATATCCATGAACAAGTAATTATACGACACTTATCAAATAGTGATTTTGACAAAGAAAACTAAACTTCTAAGTTCTCAGTCTTCAACTATCTGGATGTCAGGACAGGAGTACTTGCAAAATGATCCCTCCACTATTGGAAGCTATCTTCCTCTAGAACAGTGGTTCTCAAACGTTTTGGTCTTACGGACCTATCATATGTTAAAAATTATTGAGGACACCAAAGTGCTTTTGTTTATGTGGATTATATCAAGATGTACTTGCTATATTAAAAATTAGAACAATACTTTGAAATAAGAATGCACACAGGCACATGCCATTAGTCCTCAGAGCGGTGAAATCATCATGCATCATGCGTCCTCCACAAGACCCTAGAGCAGTAGTTCTCAACCTTTGGGTTGTGACTCCTTTGTAACAAGGAAAATACAACCTGTATATCAGATAATTACATTACGATTCATAACAGTAGCAAAACTATAGTTATGAAGTAGAAACGAAAATAATTTTATGGTTAGGGGTCACCACAACATGAGGAACTGTATTAAAGGATCGAGGCATTAGGAAGATTGAGAACCACTGCCTTAGAGTATACTTGTGCAAGAATGTGAGTGAAAAAGGTCAAAATATTAGCACTGTGGTTGACCTTATAGACCCTTCATGGAGTCTTGGTAACTCCCCAGGGTCCTTGGACTATACTTTGACAACTGTCTCCTAATGAAAATAGTATATTTAGACAGCTACCACCTTTTAAGAAAAGGTATTTTTATTCTTTCAACTCTGATGATGTCTTCTTGCTTAATTTCTACAATCAGAAGCTGAAACAAGTTAAATTACAGGTTGAACTATGTAAAGTGTGAATACTTATGATTAGTTTTTGAGTCATACACTTATATGCCTACTCACCTTTAAAAAACAAGCGTACATAAAACTTGAATTCTTGATGTTTAGAAGCACAGACATCTTTATGAAATAAAATTTGCCTTTCAGCTAAAGAGTATACATTATTTCTCAGTAGTTCACTGAGCAATATCTTGACCTCTGTAAGTTGATTCAGATAACCAATTACATCTTTTAAGAGTATGTTACATTTCCTTCCCACAGAAATTTTATTATTATTTTAGTGCTATTTTATATGAATGAAGTTATTCTAGTGTTTCTAAACATAAATAAGATGATTTCATAATTGCATTTCACTAGACTTAAAAGATCTCTAAGTTTGATTTTCAATATTCCTGTAACATAATTATTACTAAAGACAGCAGGATTCTTTTTGGCAACTGTAATTCTTTTCATCATCAAGAAGTTTTTTCAAAGACAATTTTAGCACTTCTAGTATCAATCACGTTAATTAATCTGCATTAGAATACTGCAGGCAGCTTCTGTAAGCCATAGACAGTCTTGAATAGAAGAGCAGTTACCTATGCAAATACGTGCAGGTAAATGAAAGGGCCCTAAAGCTTAGAATGGAAAGCTAAGATTCCTCCAAAGTAGGAACCTGCCTAGCATCCTGGAAAGGAAAGGAAAAGAAATGAATATGTGGGCAGCTGAGGAGGTTTCGCCTATTGAACACCTACTGTGTAAACAAGTCATGTCCTATGCGCTTTATGCAAATTTTTTATTTTATTTTTTATTTTTTTTGAAAGAGAAAGTTTAGAGCACTTCCAAAGAGAGTTGGAGGTAGGGCTCTCTCATGAAGGACAGAAGGTAAGAGCAACTGATGCAAATTATTTCATTCAGTCTTCATCCATATTTATTCTTATACTCTGTTTATAAATGAGGAAACTGAAGTGCAGAGAGGTTAAGAAACTTGCTCAAGGTCATGCAAATGGTAAGTCGTAGAGGTGGGATTTGAACTCTGACTGACTGTTAATGAGTGAAGCATAGGGCCTGAGTTCATAAACCTGTGTGAGTCCTTTTGCTACCACTTATTTGCTATGTGGCCTTGCAAAAGTTACTTTGCTTTTCTAAATAGAATGGACATACGATAGTCTCTCCCATGTAGGATCACAGGGAATATTATGGAAGGGAGAGATTTTGAATAAGGTAAATAAGGCAAATTTAGAAATGAAACATACAAACCAAAATTTCATGGAAATTAAATGAATGACTACAGAAACTTATACAATCAATACCTTTTAAACACTACTATTAAATGAATTAATAAATGATCTGAGATTTCTTGATGAAAAATAGCTTGCAATTTCCAGAGAAGAATCTTTACTCTCTGGTCTGGAAAGTAATCACCATGCTGTGGATATTCAGGGTCCATGACAAGGGAGGGTGGTGGTCACTCTGTCCCCCTCTTTCCAGCCACGCAGTGCACCCTCCCCGTACCTTCCCGCCTCAGTGCCTGACATCCAGAACTCTCAGAACTTCTGTGGGCTTGCTTCTTAATAAGTAAGTTCTCGCTCATGGAAGCCCTTTAGCTGATAGCTGCCTCCACTCTGCTAAATCAGTCACCCTCCTTCCATCTGCTTTCTTCTAAAAATGTGTTGAAATCTCTTGACAGGTGATACCTCCTCCCTGTTCTCCTCCACCATGCAGATTATGCCTTATTATCTTTACCATCAAGAATGCGAGTGGATAAATGAACATGGTCAACGTGTCATCTCTCAATGAGAAAGAACTAAATATTTAGAAAGTAAAGGCAGATGACCGCTGCCTCAGAGACAATATCAGACAATCAAGTAAAAGCTAATACTATGATACAATTTACATGTATACTTACGTTAAAAGTAATTGGAGCAAATAGGATAATCCAGGATTACAGAAACCAAGGTCACATTTAGTACAGGGGAGCACAGTATGCCAAACATAAATGAAAAATAGAACCGTAAAAATATTTCCATGGTAGTGATCTTCAACTGGTTTGCCATGGCACACTGGTATGCCATGAGAGGGTCTTAGGTGTGCCATAAACATTTTTTAAAGATCGTTAATTAAATTATTTTTGAAAGAAGTTCAAAGCACAGTACGTATATTCTTTTTTTAACTCTTTTTTTGAGCAACATAATTTAAATGTACTGTGGAAGTTTAACCATAGGTTCAAACGTGCCATAAGATAAAAAAGGTGAAAACACTATTCTGTGGAGTAAACTCTGAACATGCCTCTCAAGAGGGCTGTTAGTACACAAAAGAAGCATCTGGAGTTGGAGCCAAAACACGTGGGTTCCGGTCTTGATTACGATAGGTCTATGTGGTCTTCAGCACATTACTGGAGAACTTCACATCTTTCACCACACATATTGCTATAAAGATCAAATAAAATAACTTGTACAGATCTTGGTAGACTTCAGAGTCCATTTCAGAGTTTTCTCAGGTATTTTACTCAAGAAGGAAAATATTATCTTGGGATTGATAAAAGTTTTAATTCCTGAAAGTAATGGATGGGTTCCATGTGAAATGCTTCTGTCAGTACAAGCAGGGTCTAGAGCAGTGGTTCTCAGCCTGTGGGTTATGACCCACAGGAACTGCATTAAAGGGCCATCGCATTAGGAAGGTTGAGAACTACTGGTCTAGCAGAACCAATAAAAGGTATTATACTTTCATTTCTTCAACAAATATATATGTCAGGCGCTGTGCTAGGTGCTGGAGAATGGTCAGTGAGGCAGACACATTCCTGCTCTTGTGGACCCTAGAATCCAATGTGAAGATTTTAGTTGACAATCACATAAAGAAATGTACCAGGCAAGCTGAAATGAACACTTTAAAGGAAAGGAGCAAAGCTCTTTAAAGCATATACCAAGATCAAACGGCAGGTCTACATTTAGATCCCTGAGTGTTCTCCAAACTTCTTTCCAAAAGGAACACATTAGCTTATATTCCCACCAGCAGTGCAGAAGTGTTCCCTTTTCTCCACATCCACGCCAACATCTGTAGTTTTGGGATTTTGGACTACTCTTACTGGAGTTAGATGATATCTCAAAGTGGTTTTGGTTTGCATTTCTCTGATGATTAAAGATGATGAGCATTTTTTTATGTGTCTGTAGACCGTGCACCTGTTGTCTTCAGAGAAGCTTCTATTCATGTCTCTTGCCCACAATGAAATGGGATCATGTGTTCTTTTCTTATTAATAAGTTTGAGTTCTCTGTGGATTCTGGTTATTAGACCTTTGTTGGAAATATAACCTGCAAAAATCCTCTCCCATTCTGAGGGCTGTCTGCTTGCTTTACTTACTGTGTTCTTGGCAGTACAGAAGCTTTTTAGTTTTCATCAGATCGCAGTAATGTATTTTTGATGTTGCTTCAATTGCCCAGGGCGGGGGATCCTCCTCATAAAGCATTTTTCCAGGCCAATTTTTTCACATTTCCCCTGCACTCTCTCCAAGAATTTTTATAGTTTCATGTCTTAAGTTTAAGTCCTTTAACTAGTGAGAGTCAATTTTTGTTAAAGGAGAAAGGTGGGTCCAGTTTCAGTTTTCTATAAGTCGCCAGCCAATTCACCTAGCACCATTTGTTAAATAGGGAATCTTTCCCCCAATTTATATTTTTGATAGGCTTGTCAAAGATCAAATGACGGTAAGTGTCTGGGTTCATCTCTTGGTTTTCAATTCTGTTCCATACATCTGACTTTCTATTTTTGTTTCAGTACCCTGATGTTTTGATCACTGTAGATTTATAGTATAGTCTGAAGTCTGATAGTGTGATTCCTCCTGATTTGTTTTTATTTCTGAGTAATGTCTTGACTATTTGAGTTTTTTTCTTTTTCCATGTAAAATGAAGTGCTAATTTATCCAGATCTTTAAAGAATGACACAAGTGCTTTAATAGGGATTGCATTAAATCTGTAGATTGCTTTGGGTACTATAGATGTTAACAATGTTGATTCTTAAAAGCCATGAGCATGGTATATTTTTCCATTTGTTAACATCTTCAGCTATTTCTTTTCTCAGAGTTTCATAGTTCTCTTTATATAGATCTTTCACATTGTTAGGTAAATTCCCAGATACTTCATCTTCTTTGGCACTATAGTAAAGGGAATAAAGTCCTTGATTGTTTTTTCACCTTGACTATTGTTGGTATATATAAAGGCAACAGATTTGTATTGATTTTGTGTCCTGAGATGCTGCTGTATTCCTTGATCACTTCTAGGAGTTTTGTACTTGAGTCCCTGGGGTTTTTCAGACATACAATAATATCAAGAGTGACAGTTTGATCTCCTCTGTTACTGTTTGGATACCCTTGATTGCCTTCTTTTGCCTGGGTGTGATGGCTAAGACTTCCATTACAATGTTAAAAAGCAGTGGAGACAATGGGCAACCTTACCTGGTTCCTGATCTGAGTGGAAATTATTTCAGTTTTACTCCATTCAACACGATATTGGGTGTGGGTTAGCTGTAGATGGCCTCTATCAGTTTAAGAAATGTTCCTTCTTTACCTGTTTTCTTAAGTGTTCTGATCAAGAAAGAATGCTGGATATTATCAAAAGTTTTTTCTGCATCAATTGAGAGAATCATATGGTCTTTGTTTTTTATTTTGTTTATGTGATACATTATATTTATAGATTTACATATATTGAACCATCCTTGGGACCCTGGGATGAAACCCACCTGCTCGTGATGTATAATTTGGTCGATGTGTTGCTGGATTCTGTTTGCTAGGATCTTATTGAATATTTTTGCATCAATATTCATTAGAGGTATTGGTCTATAATTTTCTTTTCTTGTTGGGTCTTTTCCTGGTTTGGGTATTGGGGTGATATTTGCTTCATAGAATGTGTTGGGAAGTATTCCTTCTTTTTCTATGTTTTGGAAAAAGTTAAGTAATATAGGTACTAGTTC
>CAUYPK010088264.1:0-15196 GCA_963574355.1 Loris lydekkerianus | reverse complement strand
AAACCCCTGATTATAAGGATTCAGGATTTATAAACATTTATTTACAAGACTTTACTGCCTTAAATGGGGTTTTCACTTAATTAAATGTGCCATTTAATATTGTGGGTTAAATAGTTCAGTGGAATACAGTTCAGTTCAGCCTCCTACCTCTTCAGCTCAGCCGCGACTTGTAGACTGAGCTGAAGCACCGCCCCCTCAAGCAGACGGCAGAAGATGACTGGAGACTATGTGCATTTGATTAGGTGCACGCGCACCGAATCAAATAACCTGTATGACCCAAGTATAAGCCAAGTTCAGGTTTTTCGGCACAAATTTTGTGCCGATAAAACTCAGCTTATACTCAAGTATATGCGATAAGTGCCAATTGACCTGCAGGGGCAAATCCATCAGGGTGACTTCAGAATTCTCAAATAAAACTTTTCAAGCCAGGAGACAATGGTCATCTATCTTTAATCTAAATAAAAAAAAAAAAAAAACAATTTTCAGACCAGAATTAAATATCCTGCTAAGCTAAGCTTTAAAATTGGTAGAGAAATCAAATCTTTTACTAATATATAAACATTAAGGAAGGAAGTTTGCCACAATAAGACCAACTCTATAGGAAATACTTAGACCTATTCTACACAATGACAATCACAATAGACCATCAGCTAACTTGAGACCTAGAAACTAAAGGTCAAAACCTGGTTTCCATAATGATGCAAAAGATAAAATTAAGCAATGGACTGTCACAAAATAAGATGAATAGAACTTATCAATTATCTCAATAAATGTTAATGGCATAAATTCTCCACTGAAGAAATATAGCCTGGTTGATTGGAGAAATAAATGCAAGCAATTTATTTGTTTTCTGCAGGAGACACACTTAGCCTTAAAGGACAAATTAAAACTCAGGGTTAAGGGAAGGAAGACAATTTTTCAACTAAATAAAATTCAGAAGAAAAGAGGGGTTACAATCTTATTCTCAGATACAAGTGGATTTAAATCAACTAAAGTCAAAAAAGACAAACATGGACACTTCATATTGGTCAAGGGAACAATAAAAGAAGAAAACATTTCAATTCCAAGTATTTACTTACCCAACTGAAATGCCCTCAGATTCTTGAAACAAACCTTAATTAGTCTGAGCAATATGATATCCCATAACACCATCACATCAGGTGACTTTAATACTCATAGCTGCAAAGATCCTCTAAACAGAAATTAAACAAAGATACAGGGACTTAAATGTGACCCTAGAACAACTGTGCTTGATAGTCATATATAGAACATGCTATCCCAAAGCTCAAGAATATACATTCCTCTTATCAGCCTATGGAGCATTCTATAAAATAGATCATATCTTAGGACACAAATCAAACCTCAATAGAATCAAAAGAATTGAAATTTTACCTTGTATCTACTGAAACCAAGGCAGTAAAGGTTAAACTCAACTCCAACAAAAACATTCAACCCCATACAGAGGCATTGAAATTAAACCTTATGCTGAATGACAATTGGGTGCAGGAAGAAATAAAAGAGGAAATCATTAACTTCCTTGAGCATAACAACCATGAAGACACAAGCTACCAAAACCTGTGGACTACAGCAAAAGCAGTCCTGAGAGGAAATTTTATTGCTTTAGATGCCTACATCTGAAAAACAAAAAGAGAACACATCAACAAACTTACAAGTCATCTTATGGAATTGGAAAAAGAAGAACAGTCTAAGCCTAAACCCAGCAGAAGAAAAGAAATATCCAAAAGTAAATCAGAGATTAATGAAATCAAAAACAAAAGAATCATTCAGAAAATTAATGAAACAAGGAGTTGATTTTTTGAAAAAATAAATGAAATAGATAAACCTTCAGCCAGACTAAATAGAAATAGAAAAGTTAAATCTCTAGTAACCTCAATCAGAAATGATAAAGGGGAAATAACAAGAGATGCCACAGAGATATAAGAGATTATAATCTCTGAATACTACAAGAAACTCTATGCCCAGAAATTTGACAATGTGAAGGAAATGGATTAATATTTGGAATCACACCCTCTCCCTACACTTAGCCAGGAAAAAATAGAGCTCCTGAACAGACCAATTTCAATTGCTGAGATTGAAGAAACAATTTTAAAAATCTCCCAACAAAAAAAAAATGCCCTGGTCTGGATGGCTTCACATCAGAATTCTTCAAAGAATTCAAACCTTCAAAGAAGAGCTTATTCCTGTACACAGAAATTATTCCAAAAAATTGAGGAGGAAGGAATCTTTCCCAACACAATCTATGAAGCAAGCATCAACCTGATACCAAAACCAAGAAAAGACCCAACTAAAAAGGAGAACTTTGGACCAATTTTACTAATGAATATAGATACAAAAATTCTCAACAAAATCCTAGCCAGTAGATTACAGCTTCTCCTCAAAAAGTCATACATCATGATCAAGTAGGTTTCATCCCAGGGATGCAAGGCTGATTAAACATACACAAGCCCATAAACATTACTTACCATATCAACAGAAGCAAAAACAAAGACCATATGATCCTCTCAATAGAAGCAGAAAAAGCATTTGATAAAATCCACCATCCTTGTCTAATTAGAACACTAAACAGTATAGGCATAGAGGTACATTTCTTAAACTGATCAAAGCCATCTAAGACAAACCCACAGCTAATATTTTACTGAATGGAGTAAAACTGAAAGCCTTTTTACTCAGAATTGGAGCCAGACAAGGTTGTGTTCTATTGTCACTACTATTCAATATAGTTCTGGAAGTTCTAGCCAAAACAATCAGGCAAGAGAAGGAAATTAAGGGCATTGAAATGGGGAAAGAGGAGGTCAAACTCTCCCTCTTTGCTAATGATATGATTGATATGATCTTATACCTACAGAACCCCAGAGACTCAACCATAAGACTCCTGGAAGTCATCAAAAGATACAGTAATGTCTCAGGAGATAAAATAAAGGTCCACAAATCAGTAGCTTTTGTATATGTCAATAGCAGCCAAGATGAGGACCTAAATAAGGACACAATCCCTGTCACAGTATCTTCAAAGAAAATGAAATACCTGGGAATATACCTAATAAAAGAGGTGAAGTACTCTATAAAGAAAATTATGAAACCCTAAGAAATAGCAGAAGATATTAACAAATAGAAGAACATACCATGCTCATGAAGAGGAAAAATTTCTATACTCCCAAAGCAATGTACAGATTCAATGCCATCCCCATTAAAATACCAACATCATACTTCAAGACTTGGAAAAAACAATTCTTTGTTTTGTATGGAACCAGAAAAAAAAAAATCCCATATAGATAAGGTAATTCTTAGTAATAAAAACAAAGCTAGGGGCATCAGCCTACCAGACTTTAGTCTGTACTACACAGCCATATTGACCAAAACAGCATGGTATTGGCATAAAAATAGAGACATAGACATTGAGAACCCAATAGAAAACAAGAAGATGAAACTAAAATCTTACAGCTATTTAATCTTTGATAAAACAAAAAAGAACATACACTGCAGGAAAGAATCCCTATTCAATAAATGGTGCAGGGAGAACTGGATATCTACATGTAAAAGACTGAAACTGGACCCACACCTTTCTCCACTCACAAAAATTGATTCAAGATGGACAAAGAACTTAAATTTAAGGTATGAAACAATAAAAATCCTCAAAGAAAACATAGGAAAAACACTGGAAGATATTGGCCTGGGGAAAGACTTCATGAAGAAGACTACTGTGGCAATCACAACAACAACAAAAATAAACAAATGGGACTAATTAAACTGAAACACTTCTGTACAGCTAAGGAGACAACAACCAATGCAAATTGACAACCTACACAATGAGAAAGGATATTTGCACATTTTGAATCAGGCAAAAGCTTGATAACTAGGATCTATAGAAAACTCAAATTAATCCACATGAAAAAAGACAACAATCTATATATCAATGGGCAAGAGACATGAATATAGAAACTTCTCTCAAGAAGACAGGTGAATGGCTAGCAAACATATGAAAAAAATGCTCATTGTCCCTAATTATTTAGAGAAATCAAAACCACCCTGAGATATCATCTAACCCCAGTGAGAATGGCCCATATCATAAAATATCAAAACTGCAGGTTCTGGTGTGGATGTGGAGAGAAGGGAACACTTACACTGCTGGTGGGACTGAAAACTAATACAACCTTTTTGGAAGGAAATATGGAGAACCCTAAAATAACTCAAACTAGACCTCCTATTTGATTCTGTAGTCCCATTACTGGCCATCTACCCAGAAGAAAAAAAAAATCCTTTTACCAAAAGAACACTTGCACCAGACCAGCAGTAGTTTGTGACCACTTTGGAGGTCGAACGACCCTTTCAGAGGGGTTGCCTAAGAGTCCAGAGGTCCTCAAACTTTTTAAACAGGGGGCCAGTTCACTATCCTTCAGACCATTGGAGGGCTGGACTATAGTTTAAAAAAAATATATGAACAAATTCCTATGCACACTGCACATATCTTACTTTGAAGTAAAAAAAAAACAAAACAGGAACAAATACAATCACACCGCATCATGTGGCCCGCAGGCCATAGTTTGAGGACCCTTGCCCTATCCTGCATATCAGATATTTACAATACGATTCATAACAGTAGCAAAGTTACAGTTATGAAGTAGCAACAAAAATAATTTTATGGTTGAGGGTCACCACAGCATGAGGAACTGTATTAAAAGGTCACAGCATTAGAAAGGTTGAGAACCACTGCCTAGACTGTTTGTCATGGCTCAATTTACAATTGCCAAAATGTGGAAACAGCCTAAATGCCCACCAACCCAGGAATGGATTAACAAGCTGTGGTATATGTGTACCATGGAATACTAGTCAGCCATTAAAAAAGATGGAGACTTTACATCTTTGTATTAACCTGGATGGAAGGGGAACACATTCTTTTTAGCAAAGCATCACAAGAATGGAGAAGCAAGAATCCTATATACTCAATTCTGATATGAGGACAATTAATGACCTAGTACATGGTGGGGGGTGGGGCAAGGGGAGAACATAGGAGGGAAGGGAGGGGATGGGTCACAGTCTGTGATACAACTTTTGGGGGTGGGACACAATTACTAGAGGACTTTACCTAATGAATGCAAACAATGTAACCTGGTTCTTTGTACCCTCAATTAATCCCCAAGAATAAAAAAATAAAAGAAAACTCATCCAAATTGGAAAAAAGGAAATCAAATTATCTCTACCCACTGATGACATGATGTTTTATTGAGAAAAACCTCAAGAGTCTACAAAAACATTCTCATATTTGGTTAATGAGTTCAGTAACTTTTCAGGGCACAAAATAAACATTAAAAAAATCACTACCATTTCTATACATCAATAATGACCTAGCTGAAAACCAACTATAAAAGACAATCTCATTTACAATAGCTATAAAAAAAGGAAAAAAAAAATTCTGCTAGGAATATTTAACCAAGGAAGGGGAAGACCTCCAGAAGGACAGCTATAAAATACTAATTAATGAAATTGTAGATGATACAAACAAATGAAAAACACATCATGCTCATGGATCAAAAGAATTAATAACATTAAAATAATCGTATTTCCTAAAACAATCTACATATTTGATACAATTACTGTCCAAATAGCAATGTCACTTTTAATCTTAAAGTTCATTTGGAATCAAAAAGAAGCCCAAACAGCCAAAGCAATGCTGAGTGAAAAGGACAAAGCTGAAGGCATCACATTACCTGACTTCAAATTATACTACAAGGCTATAGTAACCAAACCAGCATGGTACTGTTTTAAAAAACAGACACCTGGATCAATGGAACAGAATAGAAAACCTAGATATAAAGGCAAATATTTACAGCCAAATGACCTATGACAAAGCTGACAAGAACACATTGAGGAAAGGAGAAGAATTCTTCTACAGAAGAATGAAATGTGACCAGTATTTCATCAGAAATAAAAATAAACGAAATGTGAATTAAATATTTAGATTTAATACCTAAAAATGTAAAAAAAAAAAAAACTACAAAAAATATAGAGAAAACTCCATCAGCTATCAGTCTGAGCAAATAAAAATAGACAACTGGCACTTAATTAAACCAAAAAGCTTCTGCATAAAAAAAGAAATAATCAACAAAATGAGTAGAAAACCTGTAGAACGGGAGAAAATATTTTCAATCTATGCATTCAATAGAAAACTGTTAGCCAGAATTTACAGGGAGTTCAAGCAACTCTACAACAAGAATTCCCAATAATCCCTTTTAAAAGTGTATATTATGAAGCCTTAAAGAAAGATGGAGACTTTACCTCATTCATGTTTAAATGGATAGAGCTGGAACATATTCTTCTTAGTAAAGTATCTCAAGAATGGAAGAAAAAGTATCCAATGTACTCAGCCCTACTATGAAACTAATTTTTGGCTTTCATATAAAACTGAAACTCTTTACACATCAAACAAAACTTCCCATTTCTGAGAAGATTTCTGCACTTTATGAATCTGACAAAAGCCTCATAACTAGAATCTACCAAGAACTCAAATTAATCAATGTGAAAAGAGCAAACAATCCCATTTCTATGTGGGCAAGAGATATGAACAGAAACTTCTCTGAAGATGACAGATGAATGGCCAACAAACACATGAAAAAATGCTCATTGTCTTTAATCATCAGAAAATGAAAATCAAAACCACTCTGAGATATTACCTAACTCCAGTAAGATTAGCCCACATAACAAAGTCCCAAAACTACAGATGCTGGTGAGGATGTGGAGAGAAGGGAATACTTTTTACACTGCTGGTGTGTTTGCAAACTAATACAACCTTTATGGACAGAAGTATGGAGAATTCTCAAAGAACTAAAAGTTGACTTTCCATTTGATCCTGCAATCCCATTACTAGATATCTATCTAGAAGAACAAAAATCATTTTCCCAGAAAGACATTTGCACCAGAATGTTTAATGCAGCTCATTTCATAATTGCCAAGTGATGGAAGCAGCCCAAGTGCCCAATGACCCATGAATAGAGTAACAAATTGTGGTGTATGTATATCATGGAATACTATTCAGCCATAAAAAATATGGAGGCTTTACATCTTTTATGTATACCTGGATGAAGTTGAAACACAAAGTTCTTATTAAAGTATCTTAAGAATGAGGAAAAAAATCCAATGTACTCAATTTGTGTGAAATCAATAAGTAAACAATGACGCACTCATACAAATGATAAAACACAGATATAGTCTGGGAAGGGAGCAAGGTGAGGAGGGAGAGAGGAAAGAGGGAGGGAGGGTGATTGGAGGGAGGCAGGAGGGCATTGTTGAGATCTCACCTAATGTGCACAGTGTGAGGGTATTCAGCACATCTCCTGGGTGAGGGGCTCTTCTACAACTTGAAAATTCACCATGGAAGAGAGAACAATGTAACCTATACATTTGTACCCTCATATTAATTTTAAATTAAGAAAATATGATAAACTTCCCATTTCCCTCTTGCCCTAGCCCCTAGAAACCACCAATTTACTTTGTTTCTATGAGTCTGAATACTCCAGATAGCTCACAAGTAGCTTCATACAGTATTTGTCTTTTTACAACTTATTTATTTTATTTGGCCTATGTCTTCGAGTTTCATCTATGTTGTAACATGTTTCATAATTTTCTTTTTTTTTAAGTTGAATAATAATCCATTGTACATGTGAACTAAAATAAAATCCTAAGTCTCCCAGACAACTGAATGGACACCTCTTGGTCAAGGAGACCCCAGAAATAATCTAAAACTCAGTTTCTGATCATGAGAAAGGAGGTCAGATATGCCTTGTTATACCCCCTCCTTTCATGAAAATATTATTTATCTCCAAGGAGATAACAGGCTTAAAACTGTATAAGGCAAAACTAAAACACACCTGAATGTTATTGATTTACTTAACAGATCACGTGAGTCTAAGTGTATTTCTAGTATATGTCTGTCTAATGGCTTGTCTCTGATTAATAGACTTCTTTATCTTAACTTAAACTATTTCAGGCCCTTAGACAAAGTTTCATTTCTTTAGCTAATTACAAATCAAATTATCTTTAAACCTGCCTATAACCTGAGACTCTGTCTCAAAAATGAATAAATAAATAAAATGTCTATCTGTAACCTGTAATGCCCTACTTTGATATGTTCTGCTTTTTAGGCCAAAGAAATGTATACTCTCCATGGATTGATAATATGACTTCGCATGTTCTGTCTCCTTGAAATATATGATACCAAACTGGAACCCAACCACCGTGAGACTACTTCCTCAAGGCTTCTGAGGCAGGGCTCTCTGGGCTACAGTCACACACGTTAAGCTCAGAATAAACCTTTTGAAGTTATTTTAGAGAGTTTAGGCTCTTTTTCACTGACATATACGTATGCAACATTTTGTTTATTCATTCACTTGTTGATAGACATTTGGATTGCATACACTTATTTTAAAAATTTCAGATTAATATGAAGGCACATCTGATTAGGTTGCATTGTTTGCATTTATAAGATAAAATCTGAGTTATAATTTTGTCCTTCACCCAGCATTGAACCCCAAAGGGGTTCAATTGAAACCCTTCTCCCCTTTTCTCTTTTTGAATTTAAGGGAGTTTTTCTCTCTCACATGAGAATATGGTTGTTAATCTACTAGTTTCAAATTCAGTAGCTACAAAAAGCATAAAATACCCAGGAATAAACTTTTTATTGGGGTAAAACATACATATATAATTTACCATTTTTACCATTTTTCAAGTGTAAATTTCGGTGGTGATAAATGAATTTATATTCTTTTCTTTTCTCCTATTTATTCCACCTTTTCCCCTTCCTGGCCTCTGGTTACCATGAATCTACTTTACATCTTCATGAGATGAACATTTTTAGCCCTATCATATGACTAAGGACGTGAGAGATATTTATTTTTCCAGACTTGGCTTATTTCACATACCAAAATGACCTCCAATTTCATCCATGTTGCTGCAAATGACACTACTTTATTATTTTTTTATGGTGGAATAATATTCAATATGCATATAAAGCATTCATCTATTGCTTAGCACTTGGGTTGATTCCATATTTTGGCTATTGTGAATAGTGCGGCAGTAATCGTGGAAGCGCAGACATGTCTTTGATATATATTGATTTCTCACTTTTGAATATCTATATACACACACACATCCAGTAGTGGAAAGGCTGGATCATATGGTAGTTCTATTTTTACTTTTGTGGGAAACCTCCATACTGTTCTCCACAGTGGATGCACTAGTTTTCATTCCCCACAACTGTGGGAATGAGAAAGGGCTCCCCTTTTTCAACATCTTGACCAACCTCTGGTATTGCCTTTTTGATACAAGACATTTTAACTGACTTAAGATAATGTTTCACTGAGATTTTGATTTTCATTTCTTTCATGAGTGTTTTTTTTTTTTTTAATATATACTACGTATATCTGTATGTCTTCTTTGGAGTAAGTCTGTTCTGGGTTTTCCAATTTGTTGCCATAAAGTTGTTCGTAAAGAGTCACTGATGATTCTTTATATTTCTAAGATCTCAGTTGTTATGCCCCCTTTTCATTTCTGATTTTATTTGAGTGTTCCCTTTTTTTATTTCTTTGCTAGTCTGGTTAAAAGTGTGTCAATTTTTCTTATCTTTTCAAAACATCAACTTTTAAAGTTTTTTTAATCCTCTGTTGTTTTTAAGTCTCAATTTTATTTATTTCTACTCTTAATCTTACTATTTCTTTCATTCTGCTAATTTGGGATTAAGTTTGTTTTTGTTTTTTTAGTTCCTTGAAGGTTATTTGAAGTCTTTTCTACTTTTTTGATTTAGGCATTTATTGTTATGAGCTTATCTCTTAGTACTGCTTGTGCTGTGGCTCACACATTTTAGTATGTTGAATTTCCATTTTTATTTGTTCTAAGAAATTTACAAATTTTTTTTTCTTTTTTCGTTCTTATTTTTTGGCTCATTGGTCCTCCAGGATCATGTTGTTTAATTCCCACATGTGTGTGCTTTTTCTGAGGTTCCTCTTGTTATTAGTTGATAGCTTTATTCCATTGTGGTAGAAAAGGTAGTTGGTATGAATTCTTTTTTTAAATTTGTTAAGACTGGTTTTGTGGACTAACACATGGTCTATTCTGGAGAATGCACTGATGAAAAGAATGTGTATTCTGTAGTAGTTGGGTGGAGTGTTCTTGAGAGATCAGTTAAGTCTATTAGATCTAGTCTACAGGTTACCTTCACTGGTTCTCTGTTGATTTTCTGTCTGGATGATCTGTCCTTTACTGAGAGTGGGGTGTTAGATACCTCTACTATTATTGTTTTGCTATCTGTCTCTACCTTTATATCAATTAAGATTTGCTGTAAATACTTAAGAGCTCTGTTGTTGGGTGCATGGATATTTATAATTGTTAAGTCTTTTTACTGAATTGACCCTTTCTTTGTATATTGACTTCTGGGGGGTGTTCTTTCATAATCTTTGATTTCAGTATATTTTATGTAAGTAGGGTTCTTTTTTAGCTTCCAGTTGCATGGTATATATTTTTCCAGCCCTTTACTTTTAGTCTGTGATTCCTTTACAAATAAAGTGTGGTTTAAGTAAGCAGCATATAGTTAGGTTTTGTTTCTTCATTCATTCAGCTACTCTCTACCTTTTAGCTGGAAAGCTGAGAGCATTTATTTTCAGTTTTATCCTTGATAAGTAAGCACTTACTCTTGCCATTTTGTTGCTTATTTTCTGGTTTTAAGACTCCTTTTTTAAGGAGTTTTAAGACTCTTTTTATCTTTCTTCCTTTCCTTACTATCTTTCTTTGTGGTTAAGTGATAATCTTTGTATGTTTTAATTTGTTTTTATTTTAAGTGAGTCTATTATAGGTTTTTACCTGTGTTTGCCATTAGGCTTACAGAAAAAGTATTTTGCAGAGATGACAACTTAGATCACAAATGAAAGCATTAGAACAAAGGTGCAAAAAAAGAAAACAATAACACAAAACTGTACACTTTAACTCCAATTTCCCCCACATTTTAATTTTTAGTTGTCTCAATTTAAACATTTTTGTATTACCTATCTCTTAACATGTTTCTGTAGTTGACTTTTTTTAATAAATATTTCTTTGGGCTTCCTAGTAAAATTATGAGTGGACTGCATACTATAAACAGAGTGATAGACTATTTGGGGGTTGTCCATAGGCTTATCTTTCCCAATAGGTTTTATGCACTGAAAATTTTTAGTTTGCACATCAGTGTTTTTTGTTTTTTTTTTTTTTCTTTTAGATTAAAGAACTTCCTTTAGTATTTCTTCAAAGATTGGTCTGATGGTGATTAATTCTCTCAGTTTTTGGAAAAAGCCTTCCAGCCTTTGTCTTACCTTATCTTTCCTTAATATTTTGCTGGATTCAATATCCTTAGATGGCAATTCTTTCCTCTAATCACTTTGAAAGTGCCATTTCATTCCCTCTTGGCCTATATGGTTTCCACTGAGAAGCCTATTGCCAGACAAATTGAAGCTCTTTTGTATTTTTTTCTTTCCTCTTCCTAATTTTAGGATACTTCCTCCTTAGTCTTTGAGAGTTTGACTATTATGTGCCTTTGGGTAGTTTTATTTGTGTTGAATCTATTTGGTGTCTAAGATCTTCTTGTACCTAGGTTTTTATATCTTTATCAAGTTATGAAGAATTTTCTGTTATTACTTCTTTGACTACTCTTTCTATCCCTTGCTCTTGCTTACCTCTCCCTTAAAAATTAATAATTCTTACATTTGGGGTTTCAGGGTAATTTTATAACTTGTGGGGAACCATTTTTCCTTTTTATTCTTTTTTCTTATTTATCCTTTCACTATATATTTTCAAAAAGCTAATTTTCAAGCTCACTGATTATTTTCTCTGCTTGGTTAATTTTGCTGTTGAAACCCTCTAAGGTGTTCTTCAGTTCAGCAAATCTATTTCTCAATTCAAAGATTTCTGTTTGGTTTTTAAAATTATTTCAATCTATGTTAAAATTCTCTTATACGTATCTGAATTGTTTTTCTGTCTTTTCTTAGAGATCACTGAGTTTCCTTAAAGTGGCTATTTTGAATTCTCAGCCAGAAAACTTACAAATCACCTTTTTGTTAGGGTCAGTTTCTGGAGTTTTGCTTTTTCCTTTGGGGATGTCAGAAGTTCCCGTTGCTGTTGCTTCCTGTGGGTGTATATCTATGTCCTTTAATTGAAGTATTAGTTTTTTTATTCCTGTTTTCTCTATCTGGTTTGTTTTGGTTTTTATTAAATGCATTTTCTTAGTTAATCTTTTTGACTCTAGAGATTTTAGGCTCTAATAAATGGTGGGAATGCTGCCTTTCCCAAATGGGGGTTGTCCTAAAGGTGTTATTCTGGCAGTACAGGAAGGCTATCTAGGGGTTCATGTCCAGAGCATACCTCCTGCATCATGGTATTGCTGATTTGACATTTCCTTCAGCTGAGTTACAAAGAAGAGTCTCAAGGCTTGGAATGATAGTTCTTCCTCCCCTCTTTGTCTCTGCCTGTCCTCAGGGGTATATCTCCCTTCAGGCATCCACAATATTTCTTTTGGCTTAAGGCAAAGGTAGGTCTTTTGCCAGGGAATCCAAGAAGGTAGGGAAGCTGGTTGACCACTTCAATTTCATATTCTCCAGTATAGAAACAGTGAGTTGGTGGAAGATGTCCCTTATGCTTTGTGCTGGGCAGAATGGGGAGAAGGGCATCATGGATATGGAACTATCAACTCAGAGTTTTTCTATTTTTGTATGTCCCCAGGAATTGTCTTATCCTCATACTTAAGCTCTGAGTTGTTTTTGGTAAAGATCTGAGTGCTATGTTTGTTTTTGGTTTTCTTTAAGTACAAGTGAAGCCAGCTTGCTTCCACCCTGCCATTTTGAAAGCAGAAATCCCCTAGGTATAAGCTTAACCAAGGAAGTGAAACATTTCTACCATGAAAATTACAAAACTCTGATGAAAGAATTTGAAGAGGTCACATAAAAATGGAGGCATTCCATGCTCATGGATTAGAAGAATTAATATTATTAAAATGACCATACTACTCAAAGTAATCCATACCCTCAATGCAATTTGCATCAAAATGCCAATGACATTCTTCACAAAAATAGAAAAATAATTCTAAAATTTGTATGTAACGTCAAGAGACCCTAAGTAGTCAAAGCAATACTGAACAAAAAGAAAGTACCAGAGATGTTACAGAACCTGACTTCAAAAAACTTATAAAGATATATAAACCAAGCAGCATATTGTTGGTATGTAAAGACACATGGCCAGTGCAACAGAACAGAGCACCTAGAAATAAACTCACTTATTTGTAGTCACCTGATTTTTCAACAAAGTCACCAAAGAAATAAAGACAGCCACTTTAATAAATGGTGCTGGAAAATTTGATATCCATAGGCAGAAGAACAAAAGTAGATTCCTGTCTCTAATGATGTACAAAAATCTACTCAAAGAACAAATTCTTAAATGTAAAACCCGAAAGTATAAAATTACTAGATGGAAGTTCAGAAAAACACTTCGGGACACTGTTCCATGCAAAGATTTTATGAGTAAGACATCAAAGGCATAAGCAACAATATAAAAAATAGACAAATGGCTCTATAAAAACCTAAAAAAATGCATAGTAAATAAAACAGTCAAAAGCATGAAAAGACAACATATAGAATGGGAGAAAATATAGTATTCATCTGACAAGAGAGTGATATCCATAATATACAAAACACTCATACAACTGGACAGGAAAAACAAAATGTCTGATTTAAAAATGAGCAAAGGATCTGAATAGACATCTCTCAAAAGGAGACATACAAATGGCCAAGTAATATATCAAAAACTGCTTATCACTAATCATCAGGGAAATGCAAATCAAAATTACAATGAGATATCATCTCACCCCAGTTAGAGTGGCTATTATCAAAGAGACAAAAGATAACAAATGCTGGCTGGGATGTGGAGAAAAGGGAACTCTTATATTGTTGGGAATGTAAATTAGTACAGCCATTATGGAAAACAATGCGGTGGTCTCTCAAAAAACTAAAAATAAAACTATCATATGATCAACCAATCCCACTACAGGGTGTTTATTTAGAAGAAAGAAAATCAGTATATTGAAGAGATATCTGCACACTGTGTTTATTGCAACACTATTCACAATAGCCAAAATATGGATTCAATGTAAGTCTCCATCAATAGAAGAAGGAATAAAGAAATGGGCCTTGAATACACAATGGAATACTATTCAGCCACAAAACAAAATGAAATCTTGTCATTTACTACAACATGGATGAGCCTGTAGGACATTCTGTTAAGTAAAGTAAGCCAAGCACAGAAAGATAAATACCACATGTTCTCATATGCTAAAACTAAACAAATAGATCTCATAAAAGAATAGAAGTAGAGCATAGGACAGTGGTTACTGGAGACTGGGAAGGGTAAAGAGGAGGAGGGGATGGGTAGAAGTTGGTTAATAGTTATAAAAGTAGACCTAGATAGGAGGACTAAGTTCTAATGTTCTATAGTACTGTGGGGTGACTAAAGTTAACAATAATTTATTGTACGTGTTTAAATAGCTAGAAGAAAAGATCTTGAATGTTTTTAATATAAAGAAATTATACATTTTTGAAGTGATGGATATGCTAATTAACCTGATTTGATCATTTCACACTGCATACATACACCAAAATATCGCTGTGTCCTATAAATATGTACAATTGTTATATGTCAACTAAAAAGAGAAAATTATTAAAATGGAAAATTTTGTCATATATATTTTACCACAATTTCAAAAATTAATGTAATATACACAAATCATATACTTAAAATGGATTAATTATATGGCATGTAAAGCATATCTTAATAAATCTATTTTTAAAAAATAAATAAAATCAAGGAGACAATCTCTGACTCATCACCTGTCTTCATTTCCTAACTTTAGATAGATAATTTCTTTTCTTTTTTTTTTTTATCAAATCATAGCTGTGTACATTAATGTGATCATGGGGCACCATCCACTAGTTTCATAGACCGTTTGACACATTTCATCACACTGTTTAACATAGCGTTCCTGGCATTTTCTTAGTTATTGTGCTAAGACATTTACATTCCACATTTACTAAGTTTCACATATACCCTTGTAAGATTACACCCTTATTGAATTCTAATAATAAATATACTTAATGAGCTTCAGTTATTTTAAAAATGT
>CAUYPK010088263.1:0-18948 GCA_963574355.1 Loris lydekkerianus | reverse complement strand
TGCCCCTGCCCCTGTCTCTGCCCCTGCCCCTGTCTATGCCCCTGCCCCTGTCTCTGCCTCTGTCTCTGCCTCTGCCCCTGCCCTGCCTCTGCCTCTGCCTCTGTCTCTGTCTCTGCCTCTGTCTCTGCCCCTGCCCTGCCTCTGCCCCGGCCTCGGCCTCTGCCCCTACCCCCACCCCTGCTTCTGCCTCTGTCTCTGGAATGTAAGCTTCTTGGGTGCAGGAAATATTTTATGTACCTTTATAATCTCAGACTCAAGCAGAGTGTCTGGCAGGAAATTAGTGGACACTCAGCAACTATTTGCTGAATGGCCTGGTCGCTCCACAAGACGCCATGCCTGCATTACTAACCACAAATTACAGATGGTGTGCCAGTCACCATTACTAGGCTCTGGCAAGGATTAGAAAGCCAAGAAAAACAAACAAACAAAACCCCACTTGCCTCCCCTCCAGTGCTTACAGGCACACTCAACATAAATATTTATTCATGGCTTCCTGATGAAGTCCACAGGTCACTCTTCTTGCCAAGAAATATATCTCATGGCAAGTGACACTGAAGTCTAATCTAAAATAATCCCCTGTTTTATCAGCTCTTCTCTAGTTCCCACTCCCCAACCTGGAATTCTGCACTTGACCACAATCTTCCACAGATAACACCAGGCTCCTGCTGAACCCTTCCCAAACACCAACCAGCTGGCTGTGTCCCCACATCTTTCCCCTTCTCTCTTCTCCACCTTACAGGCACGATCTCCAGGCCCGGAGAGGGCGTCCCTGCCCCAATGCTCTCCTATCTGACTTGCCAGTCCCCAAAGCCCCAAAGCAATAATAGTCCTATCTTCTGAAACAGAGCAAAGTCATGGCTGCAGTGGCAAAAGAAAGGACAGTTAGTGGCAGAAACATGTGTGAGCTGAGAAGTCTCCCAGAGCACCCAGACACAGGCAGTGAAATGGCAGATACAGCTTTATTTCCTGTATTATGAAGAGAAAAAAAAATATGTCCATCTCCTATTAGGAGGCAAATGGATAGTAGTGTAACTGCATCCTTTATAATTATTTACCTAATTTGTTTCTTTCCATCCATTTTCCTCATCATCAAGCGTATGTGATGTCTGACAATTAAGTTCATAAACTCCATCGTAGAAAATGTGCCATGCACCTCATTGCTCCATATCACTACGGTCACCTTCCAAGTAGCGTCCCCTGACACCAGCACCCAGCCCATTTTTCAAAGCAATGTCAGAACTCTTTTTCTGGAATGATCATCAAAGTTGCCATCTTCTTACACTTTATGTCCTGAATGTCATCAAAATGTCTTTCTTTCTATATTTTCTTTCTCTTTGGTTAAAGGAAAAAGTCACTGGGGGCCAGATCAGATGAGAAGGGAGGCCCTTCCACTACAGTTATCTATTTACTGGCTAAAAACTCTCTCACAGACAGTGCTGTGTGAGCTGGTGCACTGCTGCAATGCAAGAGCCATGAGTTGTTGGAGAAAAGTTCTGTCTTTTTCACACAACCTTTTTAGCATTCCCAAATATTAAACTTGGTTAACTGTCCAGTTGGTAAAAATTCATGAGAAATAATCCCTCTGATATCAAAAAGGTTACTAACATCATTTTGACTCTTGATTGAACTTTTTGGTTGTGGAGAATTAGCTGATTTCCATTGTGCACTTTGATGCCTTGTTTCAAGGTCAGGTTGGTACGCCCATATTTCTTCACCAGTGATAACAGGGCCCGAAGCATCATCTTGCCTCTTCAAAGGTCTTGGCAAACTTCAACTCACCTTTGCTTTTACTCTTGGGTGAGCCCTTCAGGACCATTTTGCACACAGCTTTCTCATACCATTATTATTATTTTTTTTTTAAGCAGTTTTCAAAGGGTTTTTTCTTTTTTTCTTTCTTTCTTTTTTTTTTTTTTTTGTAGAGACAGAGTCTCACTTTACTGCCCTTGGTGGAGTGCCGTGACGTCACAGGACTCACAGCAACCTCCAGCTCTTGGGCTTCCGCAATTCTCCTGCCTCAGCCTCCCGAGCAGCTGGGACTACAGGCGCCCGCCACAACGCCCAGCTATTTTTTGGTTGCAGTTCAGGCGGGGCTGGGTTTGAACCTGCCACCCTCGGTATATGGGGCCGGCGCCCTACTCACTGAGCCACAGGCGCCACCCCTCATACCATTATCTTTAGTTAAGATTTTCCTGAAGGCTCTAACCCAACTATAGCACAAGACTATGGGGAAAGGGCCAAGGGAGGGGAAGGGAGGGGGAGGTGGGGTGGAGAGAGGGTAATGGGTGGGGCCACACCTATGGTGCATCTTAGAATGGGTACAGGTGGGACTTACTAAAGGCAGAATACAAATGTCTACATACAATAACTAAGAAAATGCCATGAAGGCTACGTTGAACAGTTTGATGAGACTATTTCAGATTGTATATGAAACCCGCACATTGTACCCCTTGATTGCACTAATGTACACAGCTATGATTTAACAATAAAAGAAAAAAAAAGATTTTCCTAACCCTTTCCCTGTCAATGTTTACTTGGTTTGCTATGCTTCACACAGTCAGATGATAATTTTAACACACAATGTGGTGAATTTTTCCAATGTTTTCATCAGTTCTGCCTCTCCAAAGGTTAAGTTACTAGCTGTCCTGACCTCTCTTCATCAGTGACACTTTCTCTCCCCTCCGAAAAATGTTTAGTGCACATTGCCATTTTCTTCATGGCCGTGTCTCCACAAACTTGGTCTCATATATCCCTGATTTCACTTGCATTCTTAACAAGAAATGTACAAATGTTTATTCCTTGCTCTGATTCAAGCTCCAACATTCTCACGACGGTGCATAAAAACCTGCAACCAAGACAATGAACGCTGCTCAGCAGGACACAGCCACACATTGATCTGGACACAACAGTGAGATGCTGATACACTGAGTACATGAAGGTTATGAAACCGTAATGCGTTTTTTTCACAGTGTTGCCAATGTACGCATATGGTGGCAAGTTCCCGAACTTAGTTGTCAGAGCTCATATGAAACATCTACTATGAATGGGGGGATCAGAGAGAAGCATTAGCATTTGGGAAGCATTGCTGCCGTGTCAGCAGGAGCCCAGTGTGATTTTTCCCCCCATGGATATCTCTTGATTTGTAGCTTTTTCTACCACCATGCTAGGCCACTTACAAAATGTCTTTCTTTTCCATTTCTGAATTTCAGAGATGTTAGATGACACGTTTATAGTCACAAGGCTATTTAAAGTGGCAAAGAGGACTTTAGAACACCAGCTTTTCTCTTGACACTTAGTGGAAGATCTTTTCATTGCGTCATCTTTGCACGTGCGTGCTCCAATCCTCTCCAAACATGCAAAGCAAAACAGCTGGCAACAGAGCGCCAAGGTTCTCAGGGGCTGCACAGCTAGAGACCAGCATTGCTGTGGTTTGAACCTAGTTTCTACAAACCCATGCATTTCACACGACAGTCTTCTGCAGCTGAGCAGCTGCTGTGTGACAGACACTTTGCAATGATACTCCACAGATCCTCCCCATGCCTGTGGGAAGTGGTTTCACACAACTATTTTATGGGCAAGGAAACGAGCCTCAGAAAGGTTGAGGTTGACAGTGCCCATATTTCACATTGAAATCCTGAAAACAGTTAGAAGGTAAGACAAGCTCCAGCTATGCTGGGCAAGGAAGGGCTACAGGGATCTGAGTGTCTAGTTGACAGAGAGGCTGGGGGTATGGGCTGTAGGCTGTGTCCCCATGAACAGCGTCCAGGACAACACCCAGGCAGCTGGCTGAGCCAAGTACCCAGCGCTGACTCCAGGCTCCTGCCAATGTCAGTGTTGGCTCTGCTTTGAGACCTGCACCAGCAACACAGATGGCCCAGGCGACTTCACCTGCACCCTAACTCAGTACTAAACTTGAGTTCCCCCAAATACATGTGAAAGGGAGATGCCGATCATACCCGGAACCAGAACCAGCAATGGGGGCTGAGAAAGGTGGCCTTGACTTTTCCAGACCCCACAATTTAGGATGGCACAAGTGGGGGAGGGGCTGACAGAGCCATTCTGTGCTTATTGTAGGCCGACAGGGTGGGCCCCTGCTGGCACGAAGAAGCCTTCTCCAGAAGACACTGTGACAAGTCCTGCCTCACAGTGGCACTTTGCAGTTTACTGAGCTCTCGCCTTTATCTGCCAGAGAGTGTCCTGTGTGTGAAGCCACCACCTTCTACCCCTTCACTCTGCCAGGGATGGAGGCCCAACTCTTTGGGCCTACCTGGGGATTTGCCTAAGACATATGCTCGGACCCCGTGGACTTTCGAGCTTGCCTCTCCTGATTTCAGCTCATCTACAGTAGAATGGGGATAGAAATAGCAACAACAATAAGTGACATGTGTGGAGCATTTATTACAGATCAGGCCCTCTTCCAAATGCTGTCTGTGTAATAATTTGTGTGGTACATTTCCAAGGGAATTATCATGAGGATTAAGTACTGAACCTATCTGGCACTTGGTATCTAGGACTTAGTGGTGGCCAACAAGTGACAGTTATTATCACCAAGCAGGAGATCAAGGGCTGGACACCAAAACCTGGTGTTGGTCTGACATGGTCTGCAATGCATGCCCAGGGGAGCGCCTCAGTTTGTGCTGGGCACCCACCTCATCCCATGCTGCTTTGATCCAGCCTCTAAAACACGGACAGCACAGACCCACTCATCTCTCTGACTCAGCACAAGTCAGGGCCTGTGAGGCTGGGCGGGTCTTATTCTTCCTATGTTACCAGCCCCATGCCCAGCACATGCGAGCTTTCCATCTGTGACTGCTGGGTGAAGGGCCAGTCTATGAAGGAAGTAGGTCTGAACTGTGAGACAAAGACCCTGGTGGCTGCAAATTCTACTGGAGTTACAAAGAACATGAGCCTCTGAAAGTCAAAAAGGATATTTTATAAAATGCCAGCAAATGTCATTCCCTTGTGGGATGAACTACTGAGAGATACCAAAACCCAGGGATGTTTTCTCCATGCCTGGCAGGAGCCTAGTTTTGGGGGGGACAGGGCACAGAGGGCAGGCAGCACCCCTCCCACCTGGGCAGGCCTGCTATTCCCAAAGTGAACTTTCTCACAGGAGTCTTCCCAGATCACCACCGTAGATGCCACAATCAGCCTCTCCAAAGATCTTCAGTCGTTCGCCAGGGACTGATGACTTCAAGGTTAATGACCCAACTCTACCCAACCATGATTTATGTGCCCACCATGTGGCAGAGACAATGGACTCCTCTGAAGCGTCTGTTTCAGGTGGGCACTTCCAGCACCAACTTTAACCTTGCTCAGCCATCCTATGGTGGGGTACTGTTGAACCCACTTTTTCAGATGAGGTGACTGGGCTTGAAAAGCTGAGAGACTTGCTCGGGGGCTCGCATCTGAGCAGAAGAGAAATGGGGCTTTGAACTGGGACCATCTGACTGCAGGGCGAGGGGCAAGTCCCAGCAGGAGCTGGCCTTGCCCTTCATAGAGTCTCTGACAATCGTCACTCATCAGTTGTGTCATCATCCACCTTCCTGGCCAGATCGCCTGCTCCAGAGGCGATGCCTGTGTCGCTCATGGCTGGGGCTTCACACTGGCCCATCATGGCCCTGACAACTACATGGAAACACATTTTTGTTCATTGAAGGAATTTTTAAGGGCATGAATGAAATTCACAAACAATAATGACATAAATCCTCATGGGTTCTCACCTGGATTGTTACAATTTCCTTATTTTCTCCACATTCTGCAAATTTCCCCTCTTTCATAGGGCAATCAACTCTTTCTTACAAAGCAGAGCCAAGCACGTTGCGTCCTGCTGGGCGTTGCCTCCAGCGCCCCATTCCCTGCAGGGTGGAGTCTGGGGGCTGAGAATGGCCTTTGCACTGACACTGACATCTACCTCTGGAACCCTAGTGGCTGCTCAGGGACCTGGGCCTTGCCCTGAGGTCAGGTCAGCCTGACTGCAGACTCACTGACTCTGAGTCCCCGTAACACTAGCCATTCTGAACCAGTTCACTGTCCCCAACCTGCTTTCTTTGCTAGAAGTCCCTCCTCACCTCCAACCAAACCCCAATTCCATGCCCTGCTTCGTGTGCCTGACAGACATCAACTTGTTACAGGACGAGTTGGGTCCCAGCCAGCTCGGGGAGCTGGGAGGCACAGGCTGCCCGCCTCCACCTTGGTGATGTTGGTGCAGTGGCAGGCTGGAGGGTGGGCAGGGAGGCCCCGTTTCCTAGGCCTGGGAATGAAAGGGACTGTAGCCATTCGCTTGTGACTCAGACATGTCCCAGACATGCTAAATGTAACTACCAAGCCCAAGCCCCGTTAAATGTCCCGGACACCATGTTCCAGACGCTTGATGTCCCAGACACGCTAAATGTAACTACCAAGGGCCCCATGAGACTATATAGACCCCTAGACAAAAAGACTAGAGACAGACAGACAGAGCTTTTCTCTCCCGACGTGGCTCTACCAGGAGCTCCCTGGATTCGTTCTTCGAATCACCAAGACCAAGAACCTACTGAAGAGTGAAATTTCGATATCAAACTCATTTTTTTTCAGGTGGCAAAATTTGCTTAACATAAATTCCCTTGTTTTAACCTGTTTTAAGTGTACAGTTCAACTACTTTCTTTATGCTCACAATTTTCACCTGCAACCATCACCACTAATTCCAGAACATTTTCATCACCCCCCAAAAGAGCCTCTGTACCTCTCCAGCAGCCATGTCAGGGCCCTGCTTTCACAGCCCCAGCGATCTCCTTTCCGTCTCTGCAGACTTGCCTGTTCTGGGCATTTCACATAGATGGAATCGCACAAAGTGGGGCTTTTTGTGTAACTTGTCTTTCAAGATTCAGTTCAAAGCTCACCTCCTCTACAATGTCTTTCTTGACCTTTTCAGACAGCTGTGACCACCCCACTTTGTACAATTTCCAAATTCTCACAGACAGCCCACTCCTGCCCCCATCTACCTGTGACATGTGTTCCCCTTTCTGTGAGAGATCTTCCTTCATTAGCCTGTGCACTCCTGAAGAGCAGAGGGCTTGCTGAGATTCATCTTTACATTTGCAACATCCCCGCCAAAGTCTGGCACACAGTGGGTTCTGACAAATGTGCGACAGATCCGCATGGAAGGCAGTGGCTCTGGAGCCTGCCTGGACTTCTGGTCTGATGCCACTGCCCAGCCCTGGGAGCCTGGGCAAACGGCACGCCTCTCTGCCTCTGATCCCTCCATACACAGAGGTAATGAGAGAAGGATGCACATGAAAGGCTGCCGTGCAGCTGGGCCACTGACAAAAGTGCCTAGCACACAGTAGTGCACCATAAACATAACCTGATTGATTATGAAAATAACTATGATTGTAATAAGTGACAGTCACATTAGAGGCTCAAAAAATGTGCGGGAAGCATATGGAATGGGGCAGGAACACATCGGTGTGGATGGGATTTAACAAGGCTTCATGGAGGAGGTCGGAATCAAACTGGTCCTGGCAAGCTGTGTGGATGTGAGGAGGTCCAGAGAGGTGAAGACAGGACATGAGAGGTCCAGAGAAGGAGCCCTGAGCAGCACCTGCAGGAGAGGGTGTGCTTCATAGAAAGGGAGGGCGTGGGGTTTGTTTGGAAGGACACAAGCCTGGAAAATAGATTGCTGCCACGTGCCGTGAGTCTGTAGTCAGTGAGGAACTAGGAACTATGAGAAGTGAGATTGGGCCAGGGGCAGTGGCTCAGCCTGTAATCCTAGCACTCAGGAAGGCTGAGGCAGGAGGAGCACTTGAGGGCAGAAGTTCAAGACCAGCTTGAGCAAGAGTGAGACCCCCCCCCCCCCCGTCTTCTATAAAAAATAGAAAAATTAGCCAAGTGTGTTAGTGTGTATCTGTAGTCCCAGCTACTTGGGAGGCTGAGGCAGGAGGATCGCTTGAGCCCAGCATCTGGAGGTTGCAGTGAGCCAGAGCCCAATAATCAAAGGGAGACTCTGTCTCCAAACAAACAAAAAAACCCTCAAGAAAAAAAGGTAAGAAAAGAAATGTGAAATTGCATATGAACTATTTAGAATAATCAGATGTGGTTTAGGAAGGTAACTCTCGGGGCCACAGAAGTGATACTAGAATTTCTCTCTAGTAGGTTCTTGGTCTCGGTGATCTGAAGAATGAATCCGCGGACCACAGATCACGGTAAGACAGGATTTATTTACAGAGAAGAGTACAGAAGCGCCAGAGCTCCTGGCAGAGAGATAAAACTCGAGTCAGAAGAGAAAAGTGCTGTCTCCCCCTCTCTGTCTGTCTGTCTCAGGCTCTTTGTCTAGGGGTCTATATAGTCACAGGGGGCCCGTGTCTGGGACATCCTGTCTGGGACACGTCTGGCCCTTGGTAGTTACATTTAGCATGTCTGGGACATGTCTGAGTCACAAATGAATGGCTACAGTCCCTTTCATTCCCAGGCCTAGGAAATGGGGACCCCCTGCCCACCCTCCAGCCCGCTGGCTCCACTGCACCAACATTAACAAAGCAGAGACAGCCAGTCTGCGCCCCCCAGGTCCACGAGCTGGCTGGGATGCCACTTGTCCTGTATCAGAAGGATAGGGAGGGACTAGGAATTAGGCTTGCAAACTCCAGTACCTACAGAGGGCACACAAGGAACAGGAAGAAGTGACGGCACTGGCCAGCTGTACCTGACACACCTTCTCATCAGCAGACAGCCGCGGCCTGATCCCAGCTTCTGCTGCCACGGAGACTGTGGGTCCAGTGTCCTGGCACACCTTCTCATCAGCAGACAACCGCGGCCCGATTCCAGCCTCTGCTGCTGTGGAGACTGTGGGTCCAGTGTTACCAGATTTCCTATTTTTCAGGGAAAGCCAGCTGATACAGATTTTTAGGTGACTCTCACTTTTAAATATTAATTTTTAAGTTAAATGGACCTCACACCACACGTATGGAGTCCTTGAGCAGAGAGTGAGCTACTGTAATAAATAGTCCGGGGAGAAGGCCTCAAGTCCTAACTAGGGCAGAGGCAGTGAGGACTGAAGACGGGGACAGACAGCTCAGCCCAGGTGGAAGTAGGATCAGCTGGATTTGATGACTAACTGGGTGAGGAAGAAGAATAGAGGGTGTTTAAAAAAAAAAAAAAAAAAAAAAGGACTCTGATGTTTCCAATCTATATGACTTAGCAGAAGCTGATGCCTCAAACAGCTTCATAAAACGGAACAAGAATAGATCTTGAATCAGACACAGCTGGCTCAAATTCAGCTCCCCCACCCAACTAGCTGTGTGACACTGAGCATGTTACTTAACCTCTCTGAGCCTCAGTTTCTTCATCCATTATATCACCACAGCCACCATTATTATGACTTTTTACCTTAGATTCCAAATGATGGCATTGACTTTGTGAGGTTCAAAGCCAGCATCCCCTGGACAGGTTGTCTTGAGTCACAGTCCCTTGGAAACTATTCTTGAACACCTCTGAGATGAGGGAGTGAACGGCACACGCATTAACAATCAGACCCCGCATTCCCTGTGACTGTATCCCATGGAGAAACCTACCCTGCCACAACTCAGTGGCACTGCATACCTTAAAATTCACAACGCTGGATGTAAGGCAACAAGCACTGGGGGGCCACTTTCTGCAACTTCTGGGGTTATGGTCTGGTTACCAGAGAGAACCTCAGGCTGAACACGGCGGAGGAGTGAAAAGTGGGCGAGACCTACAGGGTAGAGGAACCCTGGGTATAAAGACGGACGACCACTGTCTTCACCTTGGCCCTCCAGGGATGTGGTGCCCAGGCCTCGGCCAGCTCTGCTGTCACACCTACAGGGTCATGAGGAAGGTGTTGAGTAAATGGGGCTCTGGTTGACATAGGAAGTTGGGATTTTAGCCTGGTCTCCAAGACACAACACGAAGTCATCTCATCTGGGATGTGCCACTTGCCTCACTGATCCTTGTTTTCCTCAGCAGTGAAGCAAAAATGGTAATTGGTATGCCAGAGAATTGAACGAAATAATGTAGCCAAAGCTCTTGGCACATAGGATGCATGCTTTTAGCAAATGTTGCTTTTTCTTCTCTGTTTCCCAAGTTATTCATCTGCAGAGTGAAGAAGATGAGGCTGGAATCTAATTACTGGATAATCGGTGAGATTTCTTCTACCTCGAAAACATTCTACAGCATTCTGTATTTCTTGAGTTTATTTAAAGTGGCGAAACCATCCTGCAAGCTTATCATGTTACTACAGAAACTGGACTCTATCCCAAACCCTGGACGCCCGGTGGGATTTGTACCTGTCTCTTTCTTGAGTCCTCAGGAGGCTGTCCCTGCTCCAGATGGTGTGAATCACAGAATACCCCTAAGGTGCTTTTAAAATATGTCTATAAATTCTCTGATATTCCTTTCTTCAAGAAGTAGGACCTACCTTTCCTCTTCTGAAATATGGACTGAACTTGGCTACTCGCTTCTGAGAAACAGGTTACCACGAGACTGCAAACTCATACAGCCTCTTTAGAAGGAAGTGTGGAGAGTCCTCAAAAAACTTGTATTAGACCTCCCATTTGACCTTGTAATCCCACTACTAGGCATCTACCCAGAAGAAAAAAATATCCCTTTATCATAAAGACATTGCACTAGATTGTTTATCACAGCCTAATTTATAATCCCCCAAATGTGCAAATGGCCTAAATGCCCACCAACTCAGGAATAGATTAACAAACTGTGGTATATGTACACCAGGGAATACTATACATCCATTTTAAAAGGTAGAGACTTTACATCTTTTTTATTAAACTGGATGGAGGTGGAACACATTCTTCTTAGTATAGCGTCCTAAGAATGGAGAACCAATAATCTAATGTACTCGATTCCACTATGAAGCCGGCAGACGATCTAATACATGACCACATAAGAGAAAAATTCAGATCAATTAAAGGTAGGGGGGCGGGGGAATGAGGGAGTGGGGAGAAGGGAGGAAGGAGGTGGGTGTGCTCCCACTTAATGGGCCCAATATTGGGGTGTATGGCACACCTCTCAGGGGTGGGACAGAATTACAAGAGGGACTCTACCTAACAAATGCAAAATTGTAACCTAACTCAAATTAACCTAAAACAATAAATAAACAAATAATGAAAAAAGTAAAGAAGGGCAGTCCAGTCACATGCACCAGGGTTGGTGGGTTCGAACCCGGCCCAGGGTCTGCTAAACAGCAACGACAACTGCAACAAAAAAATAGCCGGGCGTTGCGGCAGGTGCCTATAGTCCCAGCTACTTGGAGGCTGAGGTGAGAGAATCACTTAAGCCCAAAAGTTTGAGGTTGCTGTGAGCTGTGATGCCAGGACACTCTACCCAGGGTGACATAGTGAGACTCTGTCTCAAAAAAGAAAAGAAAAAGAAAAGAAACAAAACAGGCTACTGGCAGAAGTGACAATGTGAAGCTTTGAAGAGTAGGTCATAAAAGGCACCGTGTTTCCTCCAGCCCACAGCTACACCAAAGAGTCATCGTGCAGAGACCCCTCCACCTGCCCCAGCCTCAGCTGACCTGAGCCCCAGAAGCTGCAGGCCCTGCACCAACCCCAGCTGAGCCATTCCTCAAGTCCTGGCCCACAGAAACTGGGAGATAACAAATACGTGTTGTT
This sequence comes from Loris lydekkerianus, assembly GCA_963574355.1. Lineage (NCBI taxonomy): Eukaryota > Metazoa > Chordata > Mammalia > Primates > Lorisidae > Loris > Loris lydekkerianus. The sequence goes on along the minus strand of CAUYPK010088263.1, from coordinate 7,326 downwards.
TTAAGCTACTACGTTTTGGGATAATTTCTTACATAACAATAAATAACTAATACAACCTCATTATCAGGTATGTTGTTGAAGTGAAGTGCATAAATAGTCACAGCAGGCGACTTAAATAACATCTGTACATGAACCTACTTTAGTCAGGTCAGGTATAAGTGCCAAATTTTTTTTTTTCTTTTGCAGTTTTTGGTTGGGGCTGGGCTCGAACCCACCACCTCCAGCATATGGGGCTAGCACCCTACTCTTTTGAACTACAGGCGCCACCCTGTAAGTGCCAAATTTTAATTTTAATTTATTTTGGAATTGCAGATGGGAAATTGTGAACTGGGATAATGTAATACACAATCCATAGGGGACAGTGTTCAGCCCAATGTGCTTGTTAGTGACCATATGAGAGGCCTGAACTGAGTTAATTCACTTATTAAACAGGTCAGGTTTTTGTATTTGTATTAACTGTCTTCCTCACTAAACCATGCATCAGACATGGACTGGCTTCCTCATCTCCACAAACTTTGCAGCCAGAAAGTGCCTCCGAGACCACTGTGGCCAGAGCTTTCCAAGGTATAGCCAAGGGGCCACCATCATCAGAACTGGGGGGAGAGAGACTGTAACATCGATTTCTGGGCCTTACCCCAACCTACTGAACCAAATCCCAGGGGTGGACCTAGGAATCATAGCAGCTTCCCCAGCATGGGGTGAGACAGTCATCTCTTTAAACTTGAGTTCCAACATCTATAAAATGGGGATAATAATACCTGTTTCTTAAGGTTGTTGGGAGGATCAAAGCAAATGATGTAAGTAAAGTGTCTCCCAGAGTGCCTGGCATAAAACGGCTTCAGAATTGAATGATGTAATTGAGGCTGGACTCCTGGGGAGGCAGAAGGTCACCTTCACGGCCAACACAGCAGCCATCCCAGGGCCTACGTGTGATGACATCTAAGTAATGTTCATGTGGCAGGGACCGCTCTAAACACTTGACATTGTTAACTAATTAAATTCTTGTAACAGTCCTATGAGGCAGGTGCTTTTTAAAAGGCCATTTTACAGATGAAGAGACTGAGGCATAGAGCAGTTAATGACATGCCCAAAGTCACAGTTTTCAAGTGGCAGAGCCAGGACTGTACCAAGGCAACCTGGTTCCAGAGAACCTGGGGACCTAGGGCAGTGAGCTGTTAGGGAGGCCTGCCTCCCTGAGGGAAGAAAGGAAGGACCCCGTGTCCAGAGCGTCCTCCTCTCTTGACGAACACCTGCTGCTCTGTCTCAGAGTCGTAGCTGCAGCAGAGACCCCACCAGCTCTCACCTCCCAGCAGGAACTCATGTGGAGGAAACTGGGGGAAGAGGGGGAGGACTGGGCCAGGTGGAGGTCGCTTTCTGGGGAACACAGCCCAGGGCTGAGCCAGAAGCTCCCAGGTGGCTCTGGGAGCTTCAGTTTGCCAGTCTGATCTCAGCGCCCAGCCTTTGCACAGTCCACTCCTCTGCCTGGAATTCTGTCTTAGAGTCTTTGGAGTCTTTGTCCTTCCAGTTGAGAGGCCTCCTCCAATGATTTCATCAGAACAAGCGTCCTGCCCCCACCTCTCGGGTGTTCTCCATGATAACCAATTATTTATTTCCAGCACTCACTTACTCACCATGTTTGCAATCATTTTCTGTCCCTGTTATTGGTCCATCTTTTCCTCTCCTCCCGTTGGGTGCCTTCTCTGCTGCCACACGCCCCAAAGCCTGATTGTGACCAAGGCCTGGCATGGTCAGTTCAAGGGGCACCTTCTGAGCTTGTCCTCCTGTCCCAGTAGGACACTCCTCCTCGGAGCTCCACCTGGCCCCTTGACCTTTGAAGGGGAGTGCTGAGCTAAGACAGGAACACACCTGTCAGTAGGGGACTTCTCCCACTGCTCCTCCAGGCTTTTCGCAAAGCTCTTGCACCTCTGGGAGGAAGGATGAGCTCAGCACAAGTGACAAGGTGAGCAGAGTAGCATTCCTAGAAAGGAAAACAAAAGGGAATTAGGTGATTCTTACTACAGGAACAGCGGGTTTTTTCAGGCCAGCACCAGCATCGTGAACCACTGTGTACAAAACTTCTTTAAACCTATCCATTGAATGTCACCCAAGGTTCAAAGAAATTAATCCACAGCTGAGATCACAACGGGAGACAAGAGATGACAGAAAGAAGGCTCCCAGCTGCAGACAATCCAAAGCCCTCTTGACTTTGGCAAGAAAAACATTGGGACACAGTTGGAGACAGACCTTTGTTGTTGAATGTGTCCTTCCCCATAAGGGCCTGGGACAGCAAGCCTGACAACTCAGGACGACGGTGCCATTGCGGTGCCATTCCAAGAGGAAACCCCCTGGCATCACCATGAAGACACCAGCGTCCCCAGGAGGTGGCCCCAGGAGGTGAAGCTCAGGCGCTGCCGAGTCATCAGAAAACCTCTGGAGCAGGAATTTCCAGCTCGACAGAAACCAGCCACTTAGTGCTCAAAGAGAAAAGAAGAGCACAATTCCAATTCCTCGGACTCATGTTGTTTCTGAGACTTGGAATTAACTATAAAATTAAGCAGTTACTCTAAAGGTCGTGCAATATTGTTTAGCTTGGTGACTAAGGCAAGTCACTCGAACCCCAGCTCTCTATATTCTCCTTTAGAATGGGGATAATTATGGTACCTGACTCGTAGGGCTGTGTAAAGATTAAGTAAATTATAATGCATGTGAGAACTGAGTACTGTGTCCAGCACATGGTCAATGCTGTGAAACTGCTGAAAATCCATTTCTTCGCAGATGTTTCTATGGTCCCACAGAGGCTCTTAGATACATCCATCACACTGTACACTAACGCCAGTTTACTTTTCGTTTCCATCAATGGCAACCTGAGGGCAAGGACCCATTCTTTCTTCCTATATACCCCAGTGTTGGCAAATTATCTGGCAAATAATAAACATTCAAAAAGTATTTCTGGGCTGGGTGCCTCATGTCTGTAATCCTAGCACTTTGGGAGGTGGAGGCAGGAGGACTGCTTGAGGCCAGGAGTTTGAGACCAGCCTGGGCAATAGTGAGACTCTGTCTCTACAAAAAATAAAACAAATTAGCTGGGTATGGTAGCGTGTGCCTGTAGTCCCAGCTACTCGGGAGGCTAAGACAGGAGGATCACTTGAGTCCAGGAGTCTGAGGTTCTTGTGAGCTATATGGTGATGCCACTGCACTCCAGCCTGGGTAACAGAGAGAGACCCTGTCTCAAAAACAAAACAAAACAAAACAAAAACAAAAACAAAAACAAAAGAAAAGAAAAGAAGAAAAAGAATAGGAAATAACAAAGGCACACTACTCTGAGGTTATAAAATGAATAACAGATGGTTCTTGGGTTCTTGCCCTTAAAGAGCTCATTGTCGGGTGGCAGGGTGGGGAAGACCCTGAACAAACCCCCATCGTGCGATTAGCCAGAGCCGCACAAACAGTATGAGAAAACCGATTTGGACGTACAAGCCAAGCTTAAAGGAGGGCAGGAATTTGGGCTTGAAGGAGCAACGTGAGTTCCGAAGGACGAGGAGGAGCCAGGCAGAGAAGTGGCCTGTGTGCACGTGGGCTCTCGTGTGGGGCGGGTGTGTGGACCCGTGAGTGTGAGAGGGACTATAAATACCTCTCACAGGGGTCAGCAAGCTTCTCCTGAAAAGGGCTAGAGAGTAAATACATTTAGCTTCCTGAGCCCTCCTTAACGCCATCATTTTCTGGAAATCAGCTGTACACAATATGTGAATCAATGTGGCCAGACGTGGCCCATGGAAGGCCATATTTTGCTAATAGGACAAGGGAGCTGCCCTTCTGGCTTCCTGAGGACACAGCCTGCAAGGATGTGCACACTGGGGAGCCCTTTGCATGGTCAGACTGGTGCTTTTACATTGCTGTGTTACGAATTCACTCAAAACTTCGCAGCTTAAACCAATAGGATGTTTCCAGTTTCTGCAGGTCAGGAAGAACTTCACTGGGGAGCTCTAGCTCAGGATTTCTTATGAGATCATGGTCCAGATGCCAACTGGGGCTGCAGTCACCGACGGCTCCACTGGGGTGGAGACTCTGCTTTGCGTGAGTGTGTGGCTGACAAGCTGGTGCTGGCTGCTGGCAGAGGCCTCGGCTCCTTCTGCCCTGGGCCTCCCCACTGTGTCTGAGCATCCATCACAATGTGCGGCTGGCTTCCCCCGGTAAACCACCCAAGAAATGGAAGTGTAAGCCATGATCTGGCCTGGGAAGTCACACTGTCACTGCTGCCATGTCCGGTTGGTCCTGCAGACAGACATGGACTCACAGACACGATGCCAGATGGGGGGACCACGGAAGGCCACGGTGAGGCCAGCTCCCTCGATGGCATATGCCCTGCCCTTGTCCCCGTCTTTCCTCTATTTCAGCCCAATGTGACCGTTGAACCACCAGAGAATCTGACTGCCCTAAACCCCTCAAAAGACAACAAGAAGATCTGTGGTTACAGTGGGGACATTAAAAAGTTACATGAACCCTTACTGCTTGGCTCTCCAGACAGAGGAAGGTCTGGAGTTCTCTCTCCAGGAAATGGCTCATTGGATGGAACCATAACAGCTCCCCAGTTACTTCACTCTCTGTAAATGAAGCAGACTCTAGAAATTGCTAAAAAACAACAACAACAACAAAAAAAAACCCTAGAAACACAGTTTACCATACCCTAAACAATGCAGTAGAAACTATTTAAGAAAGCAGCTTTCGAACCAACATCTTTCCTAGCAAACCATTTGGGACACAGGATTCCACCATTTTAGAAGTGAAGAGACTTTGCTGTCCTTTCCCTACTCCAGCCTGGCGGAGTGCCCACCTCCCCAGCCCCCCGCCCCACCATCTTTCTGCCTCTGCTTAAAGGAATCGCAGGCCTTGGGGCCAGACAGGGGTTGGGAGCAGCCAGCAGCCTTTCTTCAGAGCATCTGTTTGCCTGGTACATGGAGGCGCTGGGGAGGAGGAGAGTCGATTTGGTGCTTCTTTTAAGTTATTTGGGTTGTATGGTGATCAGAGATCACTGAGAAAGAAATAAAGGTGACAGGGACCTTAGGTTCTGTGACCCAATTCAACTGTGAACTTGCCTTTGGAACTTGAGGGCAATGAGGGCCTGTCATTGAGAGCCACATCTTGTTGGGAGATGGTGGGCTCTGCCCAAGGTGGTGTTTTCAGGGGACTCAGGTGACAAGCCATGTACAGTGGATGACCTCCACAGCTCTGTGCAGAGCCCAGCGATGCAAGGACACCCTGAGGCCAGGGTCCAGGCCACATTGCCAGGAAGTCCTCTTAGCACAGATGACAGGGTCCTCACAGGGTGTGTAGCTGGGGGAGCCGATGACAAGCCTCCCTGGAAATTGTCAGCAGCGGGGACAGTGGGAGAGGGAAGCTGTGGTGTGTGACAGGGCCTGCACCTGTCACCAGGGTACAGGGGACTCCTGGAGATGCTGGGGAATCTCTGGGTCAGAGGGAAAGAGTCCCGTAATTTGACATGGGGGCCTACAATCCTATCTTGGGGAATTAGATCAAACGTGACCTCACTGCAGCAGTTTAGGGCATGCATTTGGAAGCCAGACTACTTGGGTTTGAATCACAGTGTGGCCCAGTGACTAAGCCTCTCTGAGCCTAATTTTTCCTCACCTGTTAAGTTGGATACAATAGTACACTTATTTTATAATATATTCATTTCAGAAGGTTGCTTTGAGTATTCCAGGGGTATCATGTATAATGTATTCAGAGCAATTCCTGGCACATAGTAAGAACCACATAATTTTTGAAAATGTTTTGTACTTGCAGGCTCATGCTGCCTGAAACCAGTTCCTACACAGCATTCCTGGGATGGGACCTACCCCCTCAACTTGAAGACTGTGGCTGGTTAGTAACGGCAATTTGCTTCCTTGCTACTTCTCCAAAGTAGTTCCAGTTTTTCTCTGAGACATTCCAAAACAAAGCTTTCCCATAATTGCCCATCGAGACAACCTTTAGGATTTCTCCGAGTCTTCTCTTCCCCAAGCTCCCTTCATCCCCCAGAGAACTGGCCCCAGACTCCTCTCCACCCGGGTGCGCCTCTGAGTGCCCCTGGGAGCATCAGTGCAGGGAGGATGTGGGTTCCCCTGGGCAGCCGCAGGCCCGTCTTAGGCCCTCCCCACCCCCTCCTCCCCTCAAGTGAACACATGCTCCTCAGAGAGAAAATGTCAGATAAACCCAACCGTCTCGAATCCATTTCGTTTGGGAGAGCAAGGGAAGGGAGATTTCCAAACAGTGCCATGGACTTTGTCAAAGCTATTCCTCTAAGATGGAGATAGAGAACTGGTCCATCTGGACAGTGGCCAGCTGGGAAGTTTAACCCCAACCAAGGATCTGAGCCCAGCTCCAGCTCCTCTTCTTGGGAGGTGAGAAGGAAAAGCCAGTTTTCTCCGTCTAGATCAGGATCCAGTGTGTAGTCGAGGGAAAAAGTAAGACTTCTCACTGCAGCTCGTGGGGCTGTGAGTCCCACCCTTTTGGGACATGCGCCTCCTGCCCTCCTGCTCACTGTCCCTCACCCTCAGGCCAGGGGGCTGCCGCATGCAGGCTGGGCACATGTCCCAGATTTACTTGCTCAGGACTTTCTGAATCATTTTCTTTTATGAGTCTGGGGGTGGGGAGCAGGAGGCTGGAGGTGGTGGGGTCACATCCTTTTGGTCTCAATCAGACTTTGTTCACTACAGGACGACAGTTAAAACTTCCTCCATCGCTTTTGGTTTGGCCATATTTAATACGGATTATACCCCAGGACTGCTTTGGAAATAAGGCCTCCTCATTTATTTTATTTAAAAAATTTCCCCCCTTACAAAATCAAGACGTGCTCACCAAAAAGGAAAGAATACAGAGCTGGGAACCCCCGGCCTAAGGAAACTCGAGGCCATCCTGCTTCTTACTGGGGCCTTGTGACTGAGTCCAAGTTTTACAGAACAAATCCCATTATTAAAAGGAGTGCAGCAGAGAAAGATGAAGCTTTTCCTGCTGTCTTTGGTGCTTAAAAAGTCAAAGGGGGCCGGGCACGGTGGCTCACGCCTGTAATCCCAGCACTGTGGGAGGCTGAGGAGGGAGAATTGCTTAAGCTCAGGAGTTCGAAACTCGCCTGAGCGACAGTGAGACCCCGACTCATGAAAAAAATGGAAAAACCCAGCCGGGCGCGGCGGCGAGCGCCTGTAATCCCAGTGGCTTCCGGAGGCTGAGGCAGCGGGGTGCCCGCAGCCCGAGACTGAGGTTGTGGTGAGCTACCACGCCCACTGCACTCTGCTCAGGGGCATAGGGTGGGACCCTGTCTCAACAAAAAAA
>CAUYPK010088262.1:0-19264 GCA_963574355.1 Loris lydekkerianus | reverse complement strand
AGATGGAGACTTTACCTCTTTCATGTTTACATGGATGGAGCTGGAACATATTCTTCTTAGCAAAGTATCTTAGGAATGGAAGAAAAAGTATCCAATGTACTCAGCCCTACTATGAAGCTAAATTATAGCTTTCACATGAAGGGTATAACCCAACTATAGCACAAGACTATGGGGAAAGGGCCAAGGAAGGGGAAGGGAGGGGAAGTTTTTGGTGGAGAGAGGGTAATGGGTGGGGCCACATCTATGGTGCATCTTAGAATGGGTACAGGCGACTGCACTAATGTACACAGCTATGATTTAACAATAAAAAAAATAAATAAATAAAATAAATAAATAAAAGACTGGTAAAAATGTTGACTAGGCAGAGAACCAAACCTTCTCGGAACAGTGTTTCAACCACTAGAAATCTAAGACTGCAGTTATACACTTCACATATTTCTACATTTTCACCAAGGTTTCTGTGAGAGTTGTGCTGTCAGTACAGTAAGACTGTGGCTTATGTCTGAAATTTAGCCAGACCTATTCTTGGTGATCTCATATAGCCTCTGGGACCACCACTTTCTTTTCTAAGATCCAATATATCATTGTTTCAATGACATATCACATTCATACATATGTGTGTGTGCACACAGGTCGGGCAGTTAAGTTCGTGAACTCAGCCTAGAAAAGGTGTCACATATCTCCTTTCTGACTATTGCTACAGTCACCTTGGAAAAACTCTCCTTGGGAAGTTATGCACCAATGCACTTTGGAACTCTCTTTCTAGAAGGGCTATTAGAGCTGCCATTGTACAAGGTCTGACAATTAATTTTGCAAACTCATCCTAAAAAAAGTGCTGTGAAGAGTGAACTAGGTGCTGGCATCAGTGCACAGTTACGGGGGGGAGATCTAAGAACTGACTATTGTGATATTCAGCAACTGAAACGCATAGCTCATTTTCCATGAGGAGTCGTGAACTTCATCGTCAGACCATCTATTTGTGTCAGGAGGCAACAACAAACACATCATAGTTTCCTAAAACACCTTTATCACCTTTTTGGAAGCCAGATTAACTGTCCACCAACAATTACTTCTCCAATTTCTTCAACAAACACTTTCAGCAATCTCTCGACCATATTTACAACTTTTTTCATTACTGCTAAGTAGACTCAGATGTGATTTGATGCCTCTTTCCATCCATTTAGCTTGCAGGTTTAAATGTTACTGCCATTTTGTGACTCTATTTTCTTCTTTTTTTGGTTAAAGGTAATTCTTTAATAGAAAAAGAAGAAACCAGATGATTTTATAATGTGGTATCTTAACTATCACCTTACTGGGCAAGTAATTAAAATTAGTACAACTAGTTAGACCTGAAATAATTACATGGCTTCCAAGGGAAATTACCATCAGGTTAAATTAGAAAGCCACTTGTTTCTGTCCAAGACAGAGAGATGTCAAAATAAGTTTCAATCCCACATAGTTTTTTTTCAAATGATCTTTGGGCACGTGTTCAAATTTAGGTAGCACATTACTTAGCAAGATTCAATCAGAGAAAAACTGTGATCTTAGAGATCTTAGTTGTCAACACCAACACCTCACATTCTTTCTTAGCCCTGGAGAGCAACCCACTTTTAGGAATCTATTACACATGCGTGTATGTGTATGCGTGCGTGAATACACACACACATACACACACACACATACCACCCTTGCATTATTTTTGGTTGGATGAAGTATTTATTTTGCATTAAAAATACCTATGAAAGCCAGTTCAGCTAAATCAACTTTATTCATTCACTTAGTCAATGACTAAGTCATTACTTAGTCAATCAACAAATATGAAGAGTATGCCAACTCTGAACTACACAATGTGCTAGGCTCTCCATAAACAAATCTAACAAGCCAGACCAGGTAGATGAATAGATGTCAAGGCATTAAGAAAAGAACTTTCTCCAAGAGATACTGGCTTTGCACATAAATTACCTAATATTCAGTGCGTCTTCCCACCTAATATTACCCCATAGATATTTCCTTCCTCCTAATAAATATCCAGGCCCTAGTTGTGATCCCTGAAAACACTCCAGAAGCCAAGACATTAATTCCACAAATCGCACACCAAACACATTTCAGGGCTTAGATAGCTCACACGCCAAACTACAAGGTACCCTTCAGGATTCTTTTTCTTTTTTTCTGAAAGAAAATTTGGTAATTAAATTTAAATATTTAAACTAGATATGAAATTCTCCTTCTATACAAAATACTTTTTTCTTCCTTTATTTTTTTTTTTTTTTCTTTGTAACAAAAACTCTTCAGGGATTTGGGTCCTTTCCTTTGAAACTTTTCATTATCAAACAAAAAGAAAAGGCAGATGTGGGAAAATTCTGACTCCTGGAATGTTCTGTAACTGTATGGTGCAAAAGGAAACACTCGTTGATATGCAAAAACCAGAAAGTTCCTTATAAATAATTTTTAAAATGTTAATTGGAGACCAGAGAAAATATGAGAAAGCCAGCACAAGCACTTAAAACTCGTAGCCTAGACCCCAGGTAGATGCTGGTCTGGGAAGGCTTCAGGACAAGAGAAAAGGGATCCTCAGCTTCCCTGCTTTCTATCCACTGATCAAACCACCAGAGCACACATCTTTAAAACAACAACAGAAAAAAAACTTAACCTTTATTTTCCTTATTCTGTTATCGCTATTTATGTCAAATTATTAAGAAAAAAACACTAAGAGCAAGAGAAGGGCAAGTCCCTTTGGACCATGAGCAAAAGCAATTTTCAGGCCAATATGGATTTCATAAAAACTAGTGAACAGAGCTGATTAGAAAAGCTATAGGCTGCCCGAGCTTTGAATTGGAGGATACACGAAGTAATAAGCTCTGAACGCCTTGAAAAGTGAAAAGGGAAAAGAGAATTTAATGTACCACAAATTCTATGAAAGTTGTAGTACCCACGGGGTTCTCATTTGCATTCAACTTTTGTTCATACGTATGTACATGTTTTTCCTCATAAGGTACAAAACAAAAGTATTTGGTTTTATATTAGGAGTTTTAAAGGAAACAGTTTGATTTCTTTTTAAAGGGAAAGCACACTAAGACTTGTTTAATCAATATTTTAAATCTCAACTTATTATAGAAGCCAAAAACTAAAGATTTCCATTTGCATTTTTGCAACTTGTCCAACTTGGATTTAAGACACAGAAAAGTTAGATGCCAGTAATATCAACATTTTATCTTATATAAGTGCATAAATGCAGATTATAAGCTACTAATCATGCCACAAGCATCAAATATTTTAAAGTACATGATTTTATTTTAATTTTTTTATTAAATCATAAGCACAGAGATTATGTATACATTAATGCATTTATAGGGTACAATGTGCTGATTCCATATAGAATTAGGGACGTTTACATCACACTGGTTAATATATACATCATCTCGTTTACTTAATTACTGTGTTAAGACATTTATATTCTGTACTTAATAGATCTGACATGTAATTAACTCCTAGAGATGTTTTTATTATTTATTTTTCTCCAAAAGCGTGTTTTGTATTATTCCTTGATATGCCTGATTATTTAAAAGGCATTTATCTTGAAATTAGAGGAAAAGGTCAGCAAAAGTGAAATTTGGAAAATTCTTTTGCATTGTCCTCTCTGACCTTGAGAAGGAAAGTGAAGGAGAGTTAGAACTACTGTACTTAACGAAATGAGTAAATTCATGCAGTTTTAATACAGTGAGGCATTCCTGAGGTCTTTAACATGTAGGTGTTAGGTATCCAGGATTGCATTCTGCTTTGAGTTTAACCGAAGGTCATTCCTGGTTTTAAAGATTACAATCTGGGCAAACAAATCCCTGGCATAGGCTATGAATATTTTAAAGTCTGGAAGAGAATTCCTCACTAATCTCTTTATCAGCACTTTTTCTTTACCACAATGGTAAATTATATGTAGTACTGCCTGTATCACTGTCTAACTTAAAATATTAGACTGAAAATGAATATATCTCCTATAGTGACTACTTCAGGACAACACGCATATTTATGCATAGGGACATGTAAATTACAGGCCTCAGTACATGTATTTGTGAAAATCCAATTACAATGTATGATGTTTTAGCCTAGCAATAAACAGAAGGCTTATCTATAGGTTTCCTTGGCATATATACAATCAAATCTTTTACCCCAGGTTGCACACTTAGAGTATTACTACTGTTTGGTAATTTTAATGTTTGATCATTTTCCTATTTACGGATTTATTAAGTGGATAGTAAGCAGCTGAGATAGTTGCACATGTGGATGTACATACACTTTGCCCTCTATCCGTGAAATACTTTTCCTAGGGATCTTATTAATATACAATACAAACACAGTTGAATTTTCCTTTCTCAGGGATCCTTCCTTGTCCAGTGCTAACTAAATGGATCCTTCCTAATCTTTATCCTGATGAAATGATTATTTTCTTTAGAGCACTTCATATTTTCAGCTAACCTAAAATCGCAATTCTGAGTTCCATCGACTGGCCCCTGACTACCAACTTCACAGATCCCACTTCCCGTCATTCTCCCCATGCCTGCTTCTTCACACAGACTTCCTTCATGTCTCAGGATGCACCCAAGTGCTCCCTGTGGAGTATAAACCCAAAGACTTCTACTACATTTGCTACCCCACTTTCCAGTGCTCTTCTCAAATATCATCAACTCACAAGGGCCTTCCTTGACTGACATGTCCTAACCCAGCAGCTCCCATATATAGCTTCCGCATTTACTATTTTACTTCTGAACATCCTTAGGACTTGCAGTTGTGTATGCAGAGGATGTCCACTGTGTGACTCTTGCTAGCATGTAGACATCACTAAATCTTATTTATTTTGTTCACTACAACTGCCATAGTACATAAAATGAGGCTTGATATAAAGCTGGCATTTAATATTTATTGTTAAATTAATTACTGAATCCCTTACTTATGATCTGTCTCCCCCATTAGACTTTCAAGGACCATGAAAGCAAAAACATTTTTTCTAAAAACATCTTTCATGTAATAGGTGATAAACAAATATTGAATGAATGAATAGTTTGGTTGTGTGTTTTAATCTTCCTTCCCTAGTAGGTACTAATTACCTAGAATTACATCTGGTTAGCCCACCAGCACACACCCATCCCACAATAGGGTCTGGCTTACAGTAGGCACTCATTAGTAAGTGCAAAATATCACCAACTGGAACCAGCATGATTGGGAACTCACTCTGACCACAGCCACCAGAAGCCTTCACAGGGTTAACCTCAGGTTTTAATGGCAGATCAAAAGAGTTTTGGATATGCACCAAGCCATGAAAGTCATAAGTCATCTTGTTCATCCCTTTGGGAACCAGCCTGGGCCTTGGAAAAGCTTGCTTCCCAGAGAAGACTCAAGAAGCTCGATGCACATTTCTGAGTTTCTTACTTTCAGATATATCTTTTGAAGTTGCAGAGCAGTAAATCCTAATTTCAATCCATAGCTTTGATTTGTTTGCTGCAAAGGTTTGCCCTGAAGACTCCAGATGTATCCATTTAGGATGCCAAAGGGAACCTTTGAAGAATGAGACTTTAGCATAAAATCTCCACTAGCTGGTAGAGTAACCTCGCAAACATCTCATCCCTTCCTTCAGTTTTGTTATTTGTAAAACGAAGATGCTATAAAAGAACCAACAGCTCTAAAATTATGTATGGTGTATATAGATTCTCTGGGATGCCTTCAGAGGCTTTGCCAGGCACCTTCTTTCCTTCCTCCTTTTTTTGCCCACCTGCCAAAATCCCTCTTGGTTAAAAATTACAGCTTTGTAAGCTTCTGTTACTGATGACTGTTGAGGGGGAAAGAAAGGTTAAGAATCATTGACCTATGTTTAACATCCTTTCCATAGCCAAAATGCTGTGAATTTATGAGGTGTACAGTACTAAATATCTATATTTTACTGTCTTATCTGTATTTACTACTAAATATGTTTTTAACATTACTTACATTACTGCTATTCTTAGTGTACCTATATTCACTTACACTAATTTTTTTTTCATTGTACTGTGAGTCAGGGATTATGCAGACGCTGAAAATTCAAAGATGAATTTTAAAAAACGGTCTCTTCCCTCAAGGAGCACCATTCAATAGGAAGATAAACGCAACTGAGTGTGATAAATGCTCTGATGGGACCAAAGCAGTGCATAAATTTAGAGCACATCCAAGGATACAAAAGCAGCCTGCCAGAGGGGTCATCTGGAAAATCTCCCAGTATGAGACCAAAAACGAAGTCCTAACTTTAATTAATTTAATTATAGACTGCTAAACCTGCACACTGTCAGAACCATCTAATCCAAATTGGGGATAAGGCAGAGAGGGAAACTGATGTCCAAAGAAGTTAAATGAATACAGGAGTTGCTACTAAGATCCAGGTAAGCTTCTTTTAAAAGGAAAAATTTTAGAACCTTTTCTTTCATTCTTTTGACAATAAAATTAATCAATTACTTAATCATATTTTAATAGAGTAGACAGAAAAATATTTACATATATGACATCATGCACAATGGTACCAGGAGCCCATTATCCCCAGGTTACATACTCTGTAGGAGCTGTTGGTGAATTTATTTAGCTCCATCCACATTCTAACCCAGCTTTCCTCCTGGGCTTCTCCAGGCATCTAATCCCACTGAAAAGAACAGGTGCACCTTGGCTGTGAACAACAAACTTTCAGCGCAAATCTTCATCCGATCAGCACCTCCTCTCAACAACTGACTGAGGCATCTAAGATCCAGGGTAAAACCCAAACAGTGATATACTTTCATCAGTAGTAATTGTGGTCATGTGTAAAATGACTCAGGTATGCAATCTTCTTGCAGGTTTTGCTCCTAATGGAGTCGTTCTACTTGGGATGTGTAATGCCTGTGATTTAGTAATGGGACAATATAAGAGCTCATCACATTAAAACAGAAATACTTGGGAAATTATCCATACTTTCTAATGGCTTTGCCATCTGTTTGGCTCTGACTGGCAGTGGATTTACCCTGCTTAGCGCAGACGATGATACTCGGGGTGAAGTCATGTATTATACAACGGATTTCTGAACACTTTAAGTACTGTTATTAATTTGCTACCTTGCAAATCAACATTTTCCAATATCAAACCAATTATGTTTTATTTTTCAACTCTTACCCCAAGTGAGGTTCCTATGGGCACCACATAGCATCTGTTTAGGCGCCAATAGACTGGGTTGAAGTCACCCACAGTTCTCTGCAAATTACACATTTCAAACTGAGTTCGCTGGCTTTGTCACGGTGCTGCCAGAAGGATGCTCTCTTGCCTTGCCCCACCTTTCAGTTTAATCCGCTGGACAGAAAATGTTTAGAGGCGCACGGGGCGAAATCCTGCTCGTGTGAGCACCATTGCCAAAAGGCCGCCCGGGGTCCTAAACCCGGACTCTGCGGACAGGGACTGGCTGTTCACCTCCGCTGCACAGCCGCGGGACTCGAGCGCCTTGGGAACTGGACGTTGGGAGGCAGAAAGGAAACTGGAATACGGGGAGACAGGTATAATAACCCCGCACCTGGAGGGTCCCCGACCGTCCCTTGTGCAGGGGAAGGTCCTGAGCCGAAGCACACACCGGATCGCGGGTCACAAGTTGAATGTTTAACCCCGCCGGTGCTTTGTCCCCGCGCCTTCCGCAGCCCGGGCACCGAGCTGCCACCGAGCAGGGAGAGAACGAGACCGGCTGGGGCCGAAGCAGCGGAGAGTCGCTCCAGCTCTGGCTGCCGGCCGGGGAGCGGGCGCGACCCCCGCCGCGTTCAGGACGCGAAACTGGGAGAACCCGGCGCGGCGCCCCCGGCCCGGCCCGGCCCGGCCGCCGCGCTCCTCGTCGCCCTGTCGGCGGAGGACAGTCCCCGGCGCGCAGCCCCCCGGCCGGACCGACCCCGCCCGCAGCCCCCGGCGCGCAGCCCCCCGGCCGGACCGACCCCGCCCGCAGCCCCCGGCGCGCAGCCCCCCGGCCGGACCGACCGACCCCCGCCCTCCGCCGGCCGGACAAACTTCCTTCCTCCCGAGGCGGCTCCCTCTCCCGTCTCCGGGTCTCCGGGCTCGGCCGGGAGCTTTCTCTCTGCCCCTGTCCAGCCCGAGTCCCCGGCGCCCAGCGGTCCCCGCGCATCCGCTTCAACAAAGCCGGCGGCCCGAGCGACCCCGCCAGGGGCCGGGGGAGGCGGGTGACGCCGGAGCCGAGGAAGGCGCCGCTCGGCGGGGCGAGGGCAGCGCGAAGGGGCAGCGGGGACGCGGTGGAGACACAGGGCAGCAAGTGTCCGGCTCTCGGGCCGTCCCCGCGCCCCTCGCTCCGCCGAGCGCGCCCCGCGGTCCCGGTGGGAGTTAGCGGAGACCCAAGGAGGGCGCGGGGGGCGCGGCGGCCTGGCGGGCGGGCGGCTCCCTTACCTCTGTCCAGAGTAAGCGGCTGGACCACTGTCAATGTCGCCATGTCTGCCGTGGGAGCTGAAGTGACGCTCGGCTTCAGCATCAGCAACCGCTTGTAGTGAGAAAAAGAGGAGGAGCCTGGGGCGGGGGCGGAGGGAAGGAGGGAAGGAAGGTGGTGGTGGAGGAGGGAAAGCTGGAGGGTGGCGGCCAGATGGAGACGCGAGTGTTGGGCCGCGGCGGGTCTTCGAGGCGGCGAGGAGCGGAGCCGGGGTCGCGAGCGGCGGGGTCGCCGAGCTGCGACCGGGCTCTGCCCTGGAACTTCGCTTTCCACCCCGGAGCGCGCGGGTGGCTGTAGCTGGCGTGGCTCCCCAACTTTCCCCTGTAAAAAAGGGTCTGAGAGTGAGTGAGAGTGTGAGTGTAAGAGAGGGGTTGAAAACATGCCAGGAGGACATGGGGTGGGAGGTGGGAGTGGAAAGGTCAGGGTTTTTGGTTTTGTTTTCTGGGTTTTTTTTCTTTTTCTTTTTTTCTTATTAAGAGAAATTGTCAACCCAGTAACCCCATCCTCTTTGGAGAGAGAAAATATTTCTAGTGTCTGAAATAGGATTTAATTACAGTTGCTGTTAATTTCTGTTGAAGTTTTTTGGAATGTTGATTTACAGTTATATAAAATAACTGACATAAGGCCTGGGTTCCATCAGTAGATGTCCATTGAGAACCTGAATTTATATTGCCTAGAAATTAAATTGCCCTTAAGTACAAACTTTTTTAAAAAAGGTTTTAAAATAAAAAATCCCAAAGATGAATTTCTGTCAATAAGTTGGATTTCTTTATTTTAAACCTCTGGTGTTAACTTTATCAATTTAATAGTTGCAGCTCAGAAACAAGTAGGATTTTCAGACTTTCTCAGAATTTTTTACAGATTACATCTGGGAAAGATGTTCCTCCACCCAGTTTGCCTCTAATTTTCCAAACTGATTTTGGTTGTCTATCACTAAGTTTGAAAAACATGTGCCTAGTATTTTTTCATGATCAATACTCAGTGGTTACTCAAAGATGCCAGTTCCACATTAATTAATATATGTGTCAGAAATTAAGCCAGGAGTGTCCCACCCCATGTGCCATGACACTAACCTTGGGGTTCAATACAGTTCTTGACTTCCTGTGGCCTGTGATCTGCCTCAAAACCATGTTATTAAAAGGCTGACTTCAGAGTCAGTTGATCAGAATTCAATTACTAGATCCTTAAACACTGTGACCCTCTTGTCCCCACAGACTACTTTCACAGTTTTGCCACAGTAAGGATTCGTATTTCCTGTTTAAAAAATTAAAAAGTACAGAGAAACCTGCTGTAAGTGGACTGGGGACAATTCTGGCTACAGGATTGGAAATGACCAACCTGCCTCCAGCCCCTTCCCTGTGATAAAGCTGAATTGTTTGGGCTAGCAATAAACTCTTAAAGGAAGACACTGTTTTGGAGCAAAATATTTGTACATAATCCATGCCACTGTCTTCTGACTACAGTATGGATAATTTCTGAAGGTCTTTTCTATTTTGTGGTCTACAGTTAACAACAATAAAAAAAGGCAACATTTCAAAAATGATTGGGAAATCCAGAGATGACTGGCCACATGTCCAGAGCCTAATGACACATCCAAAATAGTTGTTCAAAATGCTCGTCTTTTAATTGAGTGTTTTGGAAAGAACCCCAATCTTGAAATTCAAGTCTAGCATGTGCTCTTCGGGAGTCACATAATTATTCACAGATCCTCAGTTTCCCCATCTGTCATACAAGAGAAATATTAGTTTTCAATCTCACAGAAATTCTATATGTGAGGCTACTAATTCTACCCTGCAGCCTCACTTAGCTTTGTGAGGGTCAGATGCAATCATACGTGCGAATGTACATGTAGTTTGTTCACGAGTAGATGTTCCATCTGAACCACACAGCAAGCCTAGTGCTAGGTGCTGGCCATGCAAAGATTAGTGAGACATGGCCCTCTTTGTGGACACTGCTCAGTTCCAGTTGGGAGATGAACAGTGATCAAACCATGAAATTCTAGGCAGTGAGTACACCTCACAGCACAGGAAGCAAGTGCGGTGGGAGGCGGGAGGAGAAAGCAGCAGCTCGGGTTGATTATCATTATCCCCATCTCACAAATAGGGCAACCTAACGAAGTTGAGTTGTGGACAATGGCAGAGTGTGTTCCAAAGTTTTGCACACAAAATTTCCAAATTCCACTCAGTAATTGTAAAGGATGAGAATGTGCAAATCCCTTGGATCCTAATGCAGCTCCTTTAATAACATCACTTATTAGGAATATGTACTTAAACATCTTGATTCATGCGTTTAAATGCCATAATTGTACCTTTTTCAATACAAATCCTAGATGATGAGTTGGATGAAGGCCTGATGTTTTATCTTTTGCTTTTTTTTCCCACTGTATCTCCAAAACCAAACATTTCATTGAATGTTTCTGGACTGGGTTTTGAGCTTCCTAATTGAACATTTGCTCTCTCATTCCTTCTCATGGACTGTGTGTGCATTCTGTTTAAGTATTGTAAGAGGAAGCATAAGTTGCCATACATTTATCAGTTATTATTTCTGGTAGTGGGAAGTAAAATGCCATTAGTGTATATTCACCCAGGTGCAGAAAATAATCCATTACCTATTGAAATTAGTTTTTAAATGTGAAGAATTTTTTTTTAAGTGTGAAGAACTATCTTTCCAATAATATTTATGAAATTCTTTCTGAGACATTCTAGATATGACGAGAAAATTCTTCTGACCTTTTCTTTTTGCCTAGGTAGGTATGCTCCTGGTTAGGTCTTATGAATAATTGCCTGGTCACTTTTGTTCCAACCACAGTGTTTCATCAAAATCAATATATTTGACCTAGCCATATGCTAGTTGCCTTGTGGTGTATTAATCAGGGAATTGTTAAAATATCTTTAATTATATCTTTATCTTAGCTATTTGATTACAGAATCACTGTACTCTTTCATTAAATGATTTATAGTAATTTAGTCTAGTGGTAATTATATTTTCAATGGGTTAATTAATTCAATAAACACTTATTGAGCACTTTCTATGAGCCAGGCTTGGGCTAGGTTGGTCTCTCTCTCCCTCTTTTTCAAGCCCATGAAAGCAAATATTCTTATTTCATTTTGGAGATGAGCAAACAGGTTCAGGGAGGTTAAGCAACTTGCTTAAAAATAGTATAAATAGCATCTGGATTTAAGAGCCCCTGTGCTTTCCTCTAAGAAACACCATACTCTAAGCAATATTATTGAAGATACAGTGATTTCATCCTTTTATTTCAGAGTTCAAGATATGTGTCTATGTCCTTTCCTCTCACTCTCTCCCTCTCTCTCATTCTCTCCCTCTGTCTCTCTTTCGCTCGCTTAATGTATTTGAGATACACTCAAAGAGAGGAATGCATAAAGGTAAGTGAGGTCGACATATTAAAGAAATTTCCATCCATATAAATATAGGTTAATATCAAAATAACTGACTTCTTTGACATATAAAATCTGTTCTTAGAAAATTCATTAAAAGCTATGTTAAGGTCTGTTTCACCCAATTAAATCTTTTAAAACTTTATGACAAAATCAAGAGAAGGTTTGCATAAAACATTAGCATACCAAGAAAATATGTTTAGTTAGATTATAAATGGAATATAATGAGCATAATTTTATATGAGAAAATAGCACCTTCAAACTGGAATTCTTTCAGCATGGGTGTTGTAAGTTATTTTTGACTGGTTCAAGATACCATGTTATCATTTATAATTCATACAACTTTATCAAAATAGCAGTAAATTAAGACACAGTGCCAATCAAACCTTAGGTATAAATGTTTATTTTTAATCACTATCATAATTAGTGTATCTTATGATATTTGTTTTATCCTTATGTTTGTTTGGACAACTACTTATTTGTTTATTCAACAAATAATATACTTTAGTATTTTCCAGACACTGTTCTAAGCACTGAACAGTGAACAAGAAAAGGTCCCTATTCTTACTTATTTTATATTCTTCAAGGAAGACAAAGACGATAAACAAATGAATAAATAATAAATAGGGTAATTAGTTGCTAAGTACTACTATGCAAAGAGTGAATAAATTTACAAATTAAACATATGTCAGGATTACAAAAGACACAGGTAAGGAGAGGGGCCTTCTAGGGAACAGGAGAGCAAAGCCAGGGATGGCAGAGCAGAGCAGGGCATGTTGGGATAAAATCAGTAGTTCAATTTTGAGTATAATAAAAACAAGCCAAATGAGGACTATTAAGAGTCAGGTGGTAAAAGTTAATATAATTACCAGAAATGACCTTTTCATTTATTTCTTTGTGCCTGGTCATACAATAAAAGTTACCAATACAATCTGTGCTAAGAAAAAACATTGTGTCATAGCATTTAGTAATACAATAAAAATTACTAACATCAGAGTAAAATGGAGAACTATTAATTCAGAGTTGGAAATTAGAAAATTAAAGATGAAATGAACATTTTAAATGTCAATTCTAATTATTTTTTATTTCCTTCAAAAGGAATAGAAAAGACCTTTCAGAGGAGAAAGTTTAAAAACTGAACAGTTATTCCTCAATTGTAGAGTCTTATTTGCATTGTCTTATATTACCAGTTATAATGCAAATCCTAAGTTTAATAATTAACTTTTACTCAAATTCTGCCACAGGCAATGACATGTAATTTATAAGTGCAAAGTCTTTTGGTTCTATAGTAATTTTATTTATACCAATTGACTGATAGAATATAAAATTGATATTTTTGTTTCATTTTGAAATGACACTATTTCAATTTTAAGTTATGATTGATATATTTTTTTTAATTTTTATTTTTTGCAGTTTTTGGCCAGGGCTGGGTTTGAACCAGCCACCTCCGGCATATAGGGCTGGCACCCTACTCCTTTGAGCCATAGGCACCGCCCCTTGATTGATATTTTAATAATGAAATGTAAAGCTTACATTTTTTTGTGTCCCAACCTCGTATTTATACCATTACCTCCCAAACTCATATTTAAATATCTTTAGCAGAGTCTAAAAGATAGAAGAAATACAAGACAATTTTTTATTTTATTTATTTATTTATGTATTTATTTATATTTTGAGGCAAAGTCTCACTTTGTTGCCTTTGGTAGAGTGCTGTGATGTCACAGCTCACAGCAACCTAAAACTCTTGGACTCAAGTGATTCTCTGGCATCACTTGCCAACTAGCTGGTGTCTACAGGCACCCACCACAATGCCTAGCTATTTTTAGAGACAGGGGTCTCGCTCTGGCTCAAGCTGGTCTCGAACCTGTAAGCCTAGGCAGTCCACCCATGTGAGCCACCGTGCTCAGCCCAAGAAATACAAGATAAATTTTTAAATGTGATAGGTGCTTCTTCTCTTTTCATATTTTCTCAGGAGATATTTCCTATCTCAATGTATGACTTTTAATAATTAAAGTTTTGCTTATTTGTTTTTTGAGACAGAGTCTCACTCTGTCACACTAGGTAGAGTGCTATGGCATGATAGCTCACAGCAACTTCAAACTCCTAAGTCCAATTGATCCTCCTGCCTCAGCCTCCAAGTAGCTGGGTCTACAGGTGCCCACAGCCATGCCTGCCTAGTTTTTCTGTTTGCAGTAGAGACAGGGTCTGTCTCATACTCAGGCTTGTCTCAGCCTCCTGAGCTCAAGTGATCCACATGCCTCAGCCTCCCAGAGTGCTGGGATTATAGGCAAGAGCCACTTTGCCTAGCCAAAAAAAATATGTTATTACTATTATCATCTTCACATTTTTAATGTATTCAACATTTACTAAAAAGTTATGATTTTATCCAACAAATTAAGTACCTACTGTATGTCAGACACTGTTCTGTGCCTAGAGCTTAGTTTTGATGAAAGGAGATAGATAGACTCTCTTCTAGATGTCTCGTGAGGAAGAGAGAGGCAAGATGGCTGACTGAAGCCAGCTTTTGGCAGAGGCTCCCATACAGAGGAAGAAATCATGGCCATAAATAACCCAATAAAATGGAATATTGGGAGCTGAGCTGAGAGAGAGAACCAATAGGTTTGCATCACCCCTGCTGTGACAAGCTGGGACTCCAAGGAAACAAATTTCAGCTGAGATTTCAGCTGAAAGCAACTGATTCACTAGGAATGGACAGAGACTAGCTGAATACCAGTCAGCGCCATCTAGCCCCACCACATTAAGCAAGTGCCCAGAGTTTCAGGCAGTAGTTCTGAATGGGACCTTTTTGAAACTCTAAGGGAAAAGCCGCAATCATCAGTCCCAGTTTTTTGGTAAAGGGCAGGCTAATTACAACTCCAGGAGCCCTCAATTCAATTTCACCTTGCCAGCTCTTCTAGCCAAATGGTGAAAAATAATCATGGGGCAGAATGAGTAGAAAATCTCTCACAACATGAATAATCAGAGTAGATCTACTCCCCCAAAGAAAGACAGAAGATCCCATTCATAAACAAATGGCTGAGATGTCAGAAATCTAATTCAGAATTTGGATTGCAAATAATGTTAACAGAATAGAGGTAAAGATGGAATTAGAAATTCAAGGAGCAATTCAAAAGTTGAATTCAATGAATTCAAAGAAAATATAACCAAAGATTTTGACACATTGAGGCAAGAACTTGCAGCCCTCAAATATCTGAGAAATACAGTAGAATCCCTCAGTAAAAGAATGGAGCAGGCAGAAGAAAGGATCTCTGACATTGAAGAAAAAGCTTTTGAATGCTCCCAGATGCTCAAAGAAGAAGAGAAGTGGAGAGCAAAAACGGATCATTCCCTGAGAGAATTGTGGGACCACTCCATAAGAGCAAACATTTGCCTCATAGGAATCCCTGAAGGAGAAGAGGATGGTCCGAAAGGCACAGATACTCTACTCCAAGAGATAATTGAGGAAAACTTCCCAAGAATGGCAAGAGATACTGAAATTCAGATAGCAAACAGTTTCAAAACCCCAGTATGACTCAACCCAAATAAAGCATCTTCTAGACACATTGTAATTAACTTCACAAAAGTTAAAGGAGAAAATCCTGCAAGCAACCAGACATAAGAAAATCATAACCTACAAGGGGAAGAATATTAGAATGACTGGAGATCTCTCTGCTGAAACTTTTCAAGCCAGAAGAGGATGGTTGTCAACCTTCAATCTCCTAAAATAAAACAACTTTCAGCCGAGGATCCTATATTCGGCTAACCTGAACTTCATTTATGATAGAGAAGTTAAATAATTTAATGACATACACATGTTGAAGAAATTTGCCATAACCAAACCAGCTCTTCAGCATATCCTCAGATGCATCCTCCATTATGACCAGCATAATGCTCTACCACAAAAGTAAACTCACTCTGAAATTCTTAACCAAAACCCAATTTCCACAGTGGTGAAAAGATTCAAAATGTCCACTGGACTTTTGAAAAACTTGACACCCAAAATACTACCAGGCTTATTAATACTCTCAATTAATGTGAACAGCTTAAACTGTCCTCTTAAGAGGCACAGGTTGGCTGACTGGATTCAAAAACTCAGGCCAGATATCTGCGATATACAAGAATATCATCTTACCTTAAAGGATAAATATAGACCCAGGATGAAGGGATGGGCATTTGTAATCCAGGCAAATGGAAATAAGTACAAAGCAGAGATGGCAATTTTATTTGCAGATACACTAGGCTTTCAACCAACAAAAGTAAGTAAATATAAGGATGGTCACTTCATATTTGTTAAGAAAAACACTCAACATGATGAGATGTCAATTATTAACATTTATGTGCCCAACCAGAATACTCCTCAATGTATAAGGGAGACCCTAACGGACATGAGGAATTTAATATCTTCCAGCACCATAATAGTTGGAGATTTTAATACTCTTTTGGCAGTGTTAGATAGATGCTCCAGGAAGAAACTAAGCAAATAAATTTTGGACTTAAACTTCAACATACAGCAATTGAATTTAACAGATATCTACAGAACATTTCATCCTAACAAAACTGAATACACATTCTTCTTATCAGCCCATGGAACATCCTTCAAAATTGATCACATGTTAGGTCACAAGTCTAACCTCAGCAAATTTAAAAGCATAGAAATTATTCCTTGTATGTTCTCAGATCATCACGTAATAAAAATTGAACTCACCAGTAACAGGTATCTGCATACTCATACAAAGACATGAAAACTAAATACCTTATGCTGAATGATAGCTGGGTAATAGATGACATTAAGAAGGAAACTGCCAAATTTTTGAAACAAAACAATAATGAAGACATGAATTATCAGAACCTGTGGGATACTGCAAAGGCAGTCCTGAGGGAAATTTATAGCATTGCAAGCCTTCCTCAAGAGAATGGAAAGAGAGGAAATCAATAACTTAATGGGACATTTTAAGCAACTTGAAAAGGAAGAACATTCCAACCCCAAACCCAGCAGAAAAGAGAAATAACTAAAATTAGAGTAGAATTAAATGAAATTAAAAACAGAAGAATTATTCAAAGATCAATGAATCAAAAAGTTGTTTTTTTGAAAAATTTAATAAAGTTGATAAACTTTTGGCAAACCTAACCAAAAATAGAAAATTAAAGTCCATAGTATCATCAATCAGAAATGACAAAGGCGAAATAACAACAGACACCCCAGAAATTCAAAAAATCCTTAATGAATACTACAAAAAAACTTTATTCTTGGAAGTATGAAAATCTGAAAGAAATTAACCAATACTTGGAAACACACCAACTTTCTAGACTTAATCAAAAAGGATTGGAAATCCTGAACAGACCTTTATCAAGTACTGAAATAGAATCAACTATACAAAATCTCCCAAAAAAGAAGAGTCCAGGACCACATGGCTTCACATCAGAATTCTACCAAACCTTTAAAGAGGAAGTAGTACATATATTACTTAACCTTTTCAAAAACATCAAAAAAGAAGGAATACTTTCCAACACATTCTATAAAACAAATATCACCTTGATCTCCAAACCAGGAAAGACCCAATAAGGAAAGAAAACTATAGATCAATACCTTTAATGCAAAAGTATTCAATAAGATCCTAGCAAACAGAATCCTGCAACACATCAAATGAATTATACATCATGACAAAGTGGGTTTTATTCCAGGGTCTCAAGGTTGGTTCAATATATGTAAATCTATAAATATAATACATCACATAAACAAACTAAAAAACAAAGACCATATGATTCTCTAAATAGATGCAGAAAAAGCTTTTGACAATATCCAGCATCTGTTCATGATCAGAACACTTAAGAAAATAGGTATAGAAAGGACTTTTCTTAAACTGATAGAGGCAATCTACAGCAAACCCATAGCCAATATCATATTGAATGGAGTAAAATTGAAAACATTTCCACTCAGATCAGGAAGCAGGCAAGATTGCTCATTGTCTCCACTGCTCTTTAACATTATAATGGAAGTCTTAGCCATGGCAATCAGGCAAGAGAAGGCGATCAAGGGTATACAAATGGGGTCAGAGGAGATCAAACTTTCACTCTTCACAGATGATATGATTTTATACCTAGAAAACCCCAGGGACTCAAGCACAAAACTCTCAGAAGTGATCAAGGAAAATAGCAGAGTCTCAGGATATAAAATCAATACTCACAAATCAGTAGTTTTATATATACCAATAGTCAAGACTCTAATCCCTTTACAGTTGCGCCAAAGAAGATGAAATATTTGGGAATTTACCTAACAAAGGACATGAAAGATCTCTATAAACAAATTATGAAACTCTGAGAAAAGAAATAGCTGAAAATGTTAACAAATGGAAAAACATACCATACTCATGGCTAGGAAGAATCAACATTGTTAAAATGTCCATATTACCCAAAGCAATTTACAAATTTAATGCAATCCCTATCAAAGCACCACTGTCATACTTTAAAGATCTGAAAAAAATTGTACTTCATTTTATATGGAACCAGAAAAAACTTCTAATAGCCAAGACATTACTCAGAAATAAGGACAAGGCAGGAGGAATCACACTACCAGATTTCAAACTATACCATAAATTTATGATGATCAAAACAGCATGGTATTGGCACAAAAATAGAGAGGTAGATGTATGGAACAGAATTGACAACCAAGAGATGAACCCAGACACTTATCATCATTTTATCTTTGATAAGCCTATCCAAAATATAAATTGGGGGAAAGATTCCCTATTTAACAAATGGTCCTGGGAGAATTGGCTGGTGACTTGTTGAAGACTGAAATTGGACCCACACCTTTCACCATTAACAAAAATTGATTCTCACTGGATGAAATATTTAAACTTAATACATGAAACTATAAAGATTCTTGGAAAGAATGCTGGAGAAACACTTGAAGAAATTGGCTGGGGAGAATACTTTATGAGAAGGACCCCCTGGGCAATTGAAACAACACCAAAAATATGTTACTGGGATCTGATCAAACTAAAAATCTTCTGCACAGCCAAGAACACAGTAAGTAAAGCAAGCAGAATAGCCCTCAGAATGGGAGAGGATATTTACAGGTTATGCTTCTGATAGCCAGAAGTTTTGATAACCAGAATCCACAAAGAACTCAACTTATTAATAAGAAAAAAAGCAATCCCATTTCATTGTGGGCAAGGGACTTGAACAGACAGACACATGAAAAATGCTCATCATGTTTAATCCAGAGAAATGCAAATCAAAACCACTTTGAGATATCATCTAACTCCCATAAGAGTGGCTCACATAACAAAATCCCCAAACTACAGATGTTGGTGTGGATGTGGAGAAAAGGGAACATTTCTGCACTGCTGGTGGAAGTGCAAGCTAATACATCCCTTTTGGAAAGAAGTATGGAAAATACTCAGGGATC